>RJWJ010037766.1:0-15352 GCA_004363605.1 Indri indri
TTCCTGGGTTAAGGCCAATATTTAAAAAAATTTCTAGTGTGCTTTGCACGTGGAAAAAGTAAACACTGTTTTACGAAACGTTGGCTTTGATTACGAACGTGTGAGTTTGGCAATGGCCAAAACTCACGTCCACAATCCAATTACCGTCACTCGAGAGGGGGCGCTCGTCACCCCATCTGACGGCTGAGACACCGAGGTGCGGAGGGCTCTCCCGGGACGCTGGAGGGGTTCAGGTCCATCCCCCCATCCCAGAACCCCCACCGCCTCCTCCGAGAAGGGCGACACCAGGGACATCTCCACGAGGACGCCCCGAGGTGGGAGGGGCGCAGACCCTCCCCTGCGCCTCCCGGCCCTCCCTGCCTCCGGTCCCGGCGGAGCAGACAGTGGCCACATTCCGAGGAGAAGGTCGAGACTACAGAGAGAAATATTTCAGGAAACTCGAGGGATGTGCAAAAAGCCGAATTCCTAGTTTCCAAGACAGAGGTTCCGGTCAAGACCCCCCCGCGGTCTGTGGAAGCGTCGGATCCTGCCCCTCGGACGGCTGCGCCCAGCACCCTCGCGGCCGCTCCGGCCTCTCTCCCTTGCGCCTGCCCACTCGTGCGCAAATGCCAAGTCGCCAGGCGGGAGCCGGTCACGAGCAGGAGAGCTCTGTGCAAATATCGGCGGTCATTAATAATCATTAATTAGAATGATGAACAAAGATCGGGAAGAACAGGGAGGTCTTGCTGGGGCGTGGCTTCCCGGTGGGGCCCGGAGGCCCCGCCGCGCCCCCTGCCTCCTGCATCCGGATCAGGCTCTGACGTCCCGCCAGGCCGGCTGCGGTCGGTTCTGGGGGATTGGGACAGTCTGGCGGTTCTAGGGGTGACTCTGATGGGAGAGGCCCCGCGTTCTCGGGCATGAAGTGGGGTGTCCTGGTCTGCGGAGCTGCCAGCAGCCACCAGCCCCTCAGCTCACACGAGGACCCGGCCGTGGGCGTCCGTGCGGCCGGGCTGGACTCCTGGCTCCTCCTTCTGTGGTGGGACCCTGGGCGGGTCACGTCCTGCCCTGAGTCCCAGGGTCCTCATCTGCAAAGGGGGAACAGCAGCGCTGGCCTCATGGCCACCGTGGGGTAGGTGAGACGGGGTCCGGGCGTCAGGGTGGTGCGGGCGCCCAGCAAGGTCACGTGGGTGGGTCTGCCCAGGGAATGAGCCGTGACCACACCAGGCCTGGGTGGCAGAGACCAGAGGTGTGGCCGGGTCCCCATGTGGTTGTCAAACGTCCAGGGCGGTCCTGACTGGGCAGCTCCTCTGTCCGTGGTGCTGAAACACTGTCTTGCTGGGAAATTTTGCTCCCCAAGCTCGGGAGGCACGCGTGCGTTTGGAGGGGAGGGCACGGGGGATGGGGGGGTGCAAGAGAGACAGAGACAGTGAGAGAGACAGTGAGAGAGACAGGGACGGGCTGAGAACCAGACACAGAGGCTCCACTGGACGCTGTCGGGCGTCACCATCTCCACGTCGTGGGGTCTGAGGAGCGTGTCTCTCACAGGGTTATTTGCCACTGTCCTCCCGCCAAGGGCTCCGCCGTGGTCCCGCCTGTGTGCGGCTCTGTCCGAGTCGGAGAAGCAGGGCCGGCATTTGTGGATACAGGATACAGGGAAGAATGTGTATCTATGTAGAATCGGGGACGTACGGAGCGTGAGCACAAACACACACACGCGCGCGCGTGCACGCACGGATGTGGCACAGGGCGTTGGCCACGGCAGTTCGGGCACCTGCCTAAGCAGTTCCTGCCGATGTCCGGAGCTGGGGCAGCAGCCGCGGGGACGGTGGGGAGCGAAGGTGTCTGCGAGGTGCGGGAGGACAAGCGTGAGCCGGAGCCCTGGGCACAGACTGGCGCCCGCCTGGACCTGGGGGCGGGGGGGCGTCACCACTTCGCGGGTATTCCAGCAAATCCTTGTGGCCACGTTTCCCGATGGCAGGCGTCCCCAGGACCAGGCGGGCATCTGCTAAGTGCACTACGTGTTTACCGAATGCGCGGCTGTGCCACTTGTCAGGACGGGGAGAGGGGCGCTGTCCCGGCGCACTGGCACCGAGAGCAGGGACGGAGAGGCCGGGCCGAGGATGGGGCGGGTCCGGGCGAAGCGGAGGCCGGACCCAGGGCCCTTTCTGCCAGGCTGGGGGCTCAGGCGGCACCGGGCAGAGTAGGGTCAAGGCGGGGTCAACCCGGATTTGGCAGGAGTCGGGGGACAGGCAGGTGGGGGGCGGCACCTGAACTGGGTGGGACCGTGAGGGTGGGAGGAGGGAGAGACAGGCTGTGGCAGGGCCGGGCCCTCCAGGGGACGATGACATCTTCCTGCTCGGCCCAGGGAGGGACATCTCAGGCTCCAGCCCCCCGCCCCGGGGCAGAGAACCCCACTGCCCTCACCAGGCCCCTGGACGTCTGGGCGCGGCCACGGCCGGGCAGCCCCATCCCATGTCCCCGTGGAGGCCGGGCCTCCCGCCCAAAGAGGAGAGAGGAGAGGAGAGACCCTCAGATCAAGAGACCCACTGGGCAGAGCTTTAAAAAATGCAATTAAATGGAAAATTATTAAATCCAATTAAAAATGAGCCATGGGGGGAATGCGGGGGACTCCCAGCCGCTATTTACAGAGTGAAAGCTCGGGCCACCCTGTCCTGTCTTGGCAGCCTTCCCTTCCCGGGGCCCACGCAGACCCCCGGACCGGCTACCGGGCGCTGGGCTGGCAGAACTGCCCAGGACCTCAGCCCACCTTCACGGGACATCTGCTAATGTCTCACGGAAGTCTGGGCAGCGTTCTGCGCAGGGGTGGAGGCTGCGGGCCCCGTGTAATCTCTGCCAGAGACTACCACTTGCCCCCCCCGCCCCCCAACCCCTGACCCTCGCGGTCTGGCACACGCTCCCTGTGCCGCCGTGCTCTTGTCCCTGGGCAGCGGGAGCGCCCTCTGCAAACTCCTCCTCTGCCCGGCCGGGTCCCTGTCCTCAGGTGTATCTCGACTTGCTCCCCCTCTGTGGGGCAGGTAGCAGCTGGACCTTGTCCCACCCACGTGCCTAGAGCCAACAACCCGCTCTGGCAGCGCCACCTTCCTGTCCCCCAGACACACCCCGTCCCGTCTGCACGGGGGCTCCCACCTCCCAGGGCTCTGCGGCACCCCCACCCCGCGCCCTTCCCACCACGGCTGCTCGCGGCTGACTCTGCCGTGCGTCACGGTCCCCAAGTACGGCAACAGCTGGCTGAGCTTAATTAAGCCCACGGTGCCGGCTTCCACCTGGCGAGGAATTAACAACAATAACAAAATAGCAAACATCGCGGAGGGGTCTGCGAGGTGGGGCTGCCGGGCGGGGTCTCCTGCCTCTCCCAGCGGCGGGGAATGGCCGGGAGCTGCCTGTCCTCTGTCCCCTCCTGACGCAGCCCCGGAGGCTGGCTGGCACGAGGTCCAGGGGTGGCACGACCAGGCCTCACCGTCGTTCCGCGGGGACGGTGGGTCTCTGTCTATGCGCGTTTCTGTGGCCGAGGCCCCCACATGCCGCGCCTTGGGAGTGGGCAGGGCCTCTGGGCTTGCCCGGGGGAGTCGGGGGGCTTCTCTCGTTGCTGTCTGAGCCTCTGCAGGGGGCTGTGGGCAACGGTGGCCGCAGGACCCCGGCGCAGCCCTGGGCAGCACAGCACAGCGAAGGGTCCCCGAACCCTGCCCCTCTGGGGCCCCGCCGGGTGGCTCAGGAGGGACCTGCAGTTCTGCCCTGCGGGGCAGAGGTCTGGGAGGAACCCCAGAGCCACACGTGCAGAAAGAGGGGAGCTGGAATGCACGTCTGCGGTGCCCGGTTCCTGCACCAGACGTCCCTTCCTGGGCTAGGCGAGGACAAAGCAGGTGGCAGGTGGCGTTGCCCCCCAGACGTGAGTCCCGGGAGTGGGTGCTGAGGTCCACCTGCATGCCCAGACCGAGTCCCGTAAAACTGTCATTCGTACCTTGTGCCCGGTCTGCTGGTGAAAGGGGTTTGGGAGATGCAAGAAGACAGTGGCAGTGTGGACACAGAAACAGCAGGTCACCGCGCGGGTCCGTGGGCGGCCGTGCTCCAAGCCTGCCTGTGGCAGTTCTGAGCTTCCTGGTGCCCGTGGCACAGAGGGGAGCAAGAAGGTTGTTAGTTCTAATTGTGTGTTTGGATGCTCAGGTTTGTTTCGAAAAACGGTAGGAGGGGAAGGAGTTTTCGTGCAGACGCTAAGCCATGATGACCTGACGGGGCCAGCTCTGATGCAAGGACATCACCCAACCCGCCTGGTCTCGGTTTTGTCTCGTGAAGCAGGAATAATAGCATCGTCCACCTGCTGCCCCGGTGCCGGGAGCCCCCCCCCCGGGCTGCTGATGTGCCACTGCGAGTTCCTGAGAGCCGGAGCCTGGCGCTGCTGCTGCGATCTCTCAGGTTCCGCCCGGCTGTTACCGATACTGCAGTCCTCCTGCACCGACTGTGTGTTACTGTATATGTGTGTGTGTGTGTGTGTGTGTGTGTGTGTGTGTGTTTGGGGGTTTGCATTTTGTCATTAATAAAAACAGGGTCCCTCAGCTCCAGGTGCTCGTGTTGTGAGAGTCGACAGATGTCCAGGCTGGTAGCAAGCGGGGAAGCCGGCACAAGTCCCCTCACTGGGCCCTCTCTTCCCACGGGGGCCTTGGTCCTTTGCACGGAAGGCTCGGGGACAGCAGGGAGGGGACGAGGGAGCCAAGCTCCCGGAGGTGCAGGCCCTGTCCCTGGCGTGGCCACGTGGGCCCAGCCACGGCCACGTGGCGTGGGCAAGGCTGAGTCTCTCTCTCTGTGACGAGGGCACGAGGGAAGAAACCAGTGGACCAATCAGGCATGGTGGCTGCTGGGGACACTGAGGGATGGGGGGTGACACGAGCCCATCGTCACCTTCACACATTAACCCTTTCCATACTTGTTCTTCAGGAAGACCCTGTGGCTCTTATCCGTGTAGGGGTTTTTCACTATGAATTCAATTTTTAAAAACGTGTATTTTTTTTTCAGAGTTTCCATTTCTTCTTCTGTCGGTTTAGGTAGTTTGTGTCTTTCAAGGAATTTGTTCATTTCCTCGAGTGTCACGTTTATTGGCATAAAGTTGTCCAGAATCTCACAGAACTAACTTGGGGTTTCTTGATTTTTCTGTTTGTTCATTTTCTATTGGGTTGATGTTGGCACTATCATTAATACATCCTTCCACTTTGAGATTAATTTGCGCTTGTTCTGGGTTTTCCAGGTGGAAGCTCAGATCATTTATTTTAAAACTTTAGTCTTTCCTAACACAAGCATTTAAAGCTATGAATTTCACTCCCAGCACTGCTTTGGCTGCAGCCCACAGATTTCGATATATCGTGTTTTCATTATTGTTAGTTGAAGATACTTTCTAGCTTTTTTGTGATTTCTTGCTTTACTGCGGGTTTTTTGTAAGTTTATTGTTTAGTTTCCAAATATTGAAGGCAATGTGATAGATATTTTAATGTAATTGATTTATAACTTTAGAGTCAGAAAACATTTTGTATGATTTTAACCTTTTCATATTTATCGAGACGTGTTTCCTGGTGAGTGATCCATGTGCACTTGAAAACAGCGTGTGTCTTGCTGTTGACTGTAGGGTGGGCTGGGCCATCCTATTCCCGTCAATTAGGCCACGGTGGTGGACGTGATGTTTCTGACTTTCACATCCTTCCTGATCTTCCATCTACATCCTCAATCAGCTCCCGGCCTCAGGCGACCCCCCTGCCTCAGCCTCCCAAGTAGCTGGGACTACTGGCGTGAGCCACCATGCCCGGCTAATTTTTTTTATATATATATATATATTTTTTTAGTTGTCCAGCTAATTTCTTTCTATTTTTTTAGTAGAGACGGGGTCTCGCTCTTGCTCAGGCTGGTCTTGAACTCCTGAGCTCAAGTGATCCTCTCACCTAGTCCTCCCAGAGTGCTGAGATTACAGGCATGAGCCACCGCGCCTGGCCTCCCAGCAACTTTTAAGGTGGTCTGTGAGTTTCTGGTTTGGTAATTTGACCGTGACACTCTTAGGTGTCTTTGTGTTTACGCTGCTTGTACTTCACTGATTTGTGGGCCGATGTTTTTCAACAAATTTGGAAATTCTTCAGTTGCTGTTTTTTTCTGCCGCAACCCCAATCTCTCCTCCCCTTCCGGGATTTAAGTCACATACCTGTTTGACAATTGGACATCGTCCCATGTCACCGAGGTTCCTTGCAGTTGGGTTTTTAAAGGCTTTTTCCCTCCCTGTGCTTAAACCTGGTTGTTTTCGTGGATCTATCTTCAAAGTCACTGATCCCAGCAGCCCAATCTGCTGTTAGGATGATCCAGTGAACTCTAAACTTCTGATATTATATTTTCCAGTTTGGGATGTTGTGTTGGATTTTCCCGAGTGTCCGTTTAGTCATGAGTTTCCATCTCCTCTCTCACGTCTTTCTCTCTAATTCCAACATCTGCACCATCCCTGGTCTGTGCTATTGACTTTTTTCCTTTTCTGGTTAAATTTTCCTGCTTCTTTGCATACACAGAGATTTCTTATTGTGCGCTGGGCGTTGTGCGTGCTCCTTTACTGGGACTTCGGGTCATACTGTGTCTCCCGAGAGCGCCAAGTTTCGCCCTGGTGCAGCTCACTGGCGGCTGGGTGGGTTGGTGGAAGCTGGGTTTGGGGCTTTGTCAGGAGGTTCTCGAGCAATTCTCAACTTCGGGCCAGAATAGCCCCACCCCAAACATGGATTTCTGGGCTGTCAGTGGGGTCTCTCCACTCTAGCCACCTGGATCTCGGAGTCCCCAAGGACTGTGTCACCTCCTAACTCTTTAGTCAGCACAAAACCCTCAGTGGTCGTTCTAGGCCAGGCTGCGGAGTCCTGCGCTTGTGGCTCCAGGGAACCCGTGCAGAGTCCTGGGAGTCTCTTGTGTGGCTTCCTCCTGTCTGTTCTCCGTAAGCTGCAGACACCTCAGCAGCCCCGGACCCCACCCTCTGCCTTCCCCGCTGCGGGGCCCCCACCTTCCTGCGCCGACGCGTCAAACCCTCCCAGCAGGGGCAGCAGGAGAGGCCTGCTGGGCAGGCCTGGGGGTCTGTTCTGTCCCATCGAGTGGTCGTCACAGGCGGAAGGTGATCCCGCCACCCGTCATTCTCATTGCGGCCAGGAGCAGATGCCACGCTCTGCCACCGCAGCCTCCTGCCTGCCCCCGTGTGCAGCGCCACTCGCGACGACAGCCCAGGCCCAAGGGGGCCCCCTTGCGCCTCGAGGCCCCGGACATGCATCAGCATTGACATTTCTCTGCTCCCCTCGGGGAGCGCGATCCCAGCCCGAGCCCGGTCACGCTCCAGCAGCATCTTAGCTGGCTCCTCGCGCATCCCCTCCTGGACAGGGAGTGCTCACGGCGCACTCCGAGGACTCTCGGTGGTGTCCAGTGCATTGCAGCCCCGGTAAACGCGGACTTACCTGAACTGTCCCCAAAGCAGAGGGGATGGCCCGCCAGCCACTCTGGCCCCTCAGTTGGCCGCTGTGGGCACTCACGGGGTGAGGGGAGGCCCCCCGATTGTCGGGGACCAAGCCCTTCACTCTCTAGGTGAGGAAACAGACCCGGGGAAGTTGGGTAACGTGTTTCAGCTACGTCATTTATTTATTCATTATTTAACCAAAAAAATCACACGTCAACCATGAACTCAGCTCCGGGGTTGGAGAGAAACTGCTCTGCCCTCATGAAGCTCCGGGGCTGGGGTGAGACGGATGTAGGGACCCAGAGAGCGACGTGTGCTTGGGGTCCTGAGGGCAGCAGGGAAGCCCCCAGGAGGAGGCAGGTGGTCCTGGGAGAGGGCTGGGAGGGGGGTGTCTCTCCCCTGCAAGGGCGTGTTTGGGGCCAAGAGGGCCCCCTGCAAGGATAGCATTCAGGGTACACGTGTGGGCGCCCTGAGGATTTGGGGCAGGGCCTGGTGTGGGGACTTCAGCGGGGAGCCACAGGAAGCCTGGGCAGGCTGGTGCGGCCAAACGCGCAGGCTGTGCCCAGCCTCTGAGGGGTGGACAGGCCGGAGTGGGAGAGACACAGGGCTCCAGGGGCGGGGGGCAGCGGGGTGGGGCCTCCTGTCGGGCACCCGGAGGGACTGGGGCTCACGGAGGGGAGGGGGTGCCCCGTCCAGGCTCCTGCCTGCAGCCAAGTGCGCGGCTGTGTCTGCCCCTGGGCATCCGCCCTCCACGCGGGGTGAGCAGAGGAGAGTGTGTGGCTGCAGCCCACACACACCTGCGCACGCAGACACACGCACAGGTGCACACGTGCTCGCACACGTGTGGGCTCACACACGCATGCACACAGGCAGGCACTCACGTGTGCACTGCCCTGAGGTCGGGGCAGAGGGGCATCATTTCGGGAGCTTCCTGAGGCCTGGGCCTTACACAGCACTCATGGCGCCCGCCTGGGTGGTGGCAGAGGCCGGGCCGCCGTGGCGCAGGTGGCGGGTGCTGTGCCTGGCACTGTTTCCTGGCACACCTGGAAGCGCCTTCCCTGCCGGGGGCACCAGGACCATGGCCAGGCCAGGCCTCCTGTCGGGACCGGGCGCCGGGCACCCCAAGCGGAGGCCTCACCTGCCCGCCTGGTGCGGAGAGAGCAGGGCCGAGGGAGCAGGCGGAAAACAACTGTTTCGACACTCCCGCCCCTCAGTCTTGCGGCCACTTCTCCGTCGGGGCAGGCGGAGAGATGGCTGCTCCCATGCAAGGTAGGCAGGGCCCGGGCTGCACCCTTAGGCACTGTGTGTGCTGCGGATGCCCCGGCCCCCCCACACCCCAGGGTTCCTCCCCACCCAGGGACATCCTCTCCTCCCCAGCAACAAAGGGCCCCTGGCACAGCCACCCCTCTCCTCGCTCGGCACCCTCCTCCTCCTCCTTTGTCCTCCCCCCTCCCTCCTCCCAGGCGGGGGAGACAGAGCCGAGATCTTCTCTCCGTGATAATTATTGAGAAGTTCGGTGCAGAAGCAGACAGAGGCGGCGGGGGAGGGGAGAGCATTGAAATGCATGTGCACAGCTTGGCTTGGCAGCAGATGTTGGCATAATTAGAGAGAAAAAAATTATGAAATTAATTTGTGGTTCAATGTAAATTTCAGTGATGGGGAAAGCTGGGCTCTAGTCACCTCGTCTGCACAGAGAGACACGCACACGCGCACACATACACACGCACACACACACACGCACGCACACGCAGCTGCCAGGGACGTGGTAACTGCCAGGCTACGGCGCGGGGGCAGGGCGCTGGCACGGAGGGCGGGGGGGGGCACCGGCACGGAGCTCATCCTCCCACAGGGAGACAGCCCCCCGGGCAGGGGGCGGGCGTGGTGGGTCCTGGCCCAGGTGCTCGGGTATCGGGGCGGGAGCCCAGGGGGGCCTGGCCCCGGCTCAGGACGGCTCGCGCTGGGGCGGTCCAGGGAGGAGCCCTGCCGGGAAGCTGCTGGGTGTGGGGCCGGGGCCGAGGCTGGTCTGGCCAGTGGTCTGGGGGCAGGCGCCCAGCCGAGGCCTCTGTTCCGTGGCAATGAGCAGCCACAGAAAGCTGCGCAGCACGGAGGGCGTGAGCGGCGCCTCCGGGCCTCTTGCTGGGCCTCCTCGCTAGGGGCCGCCTTCCCCCTGCTCTGCGCCCCCACCCCACTGCGCAACAGGACTGCGGGGCCCCTGGGGCGGGCGGACCCTCCCCACCCCCCTCAGGGTACCCCCCCAATGCTCTCTACCAGGCTGGGCTGGCTGAATGACCCTCTGGGCCTCAGTTTCCCTGTCTGCTTCGGGAGGGCTGGCGGGGCTCCCCCTCTGCCGCCCTGGGCTGCTGTGAGGGAGGGCGAGGGGGGGCCCTGGCCTGGGGACGCAGCCCCCACCCTGCCGGCCTCTGCCCTGAAAAGCCCTGTCCCCACCTGCCCTGTGGCCTCTGGGACCTGAGCTGTCCCGTGGCTTCCTCTCACCCTGTTCCAGGGCTCCTGGGCCAGTGTGGGCAACAGGCGTCACCTCGCGTGGCTGTCCCCAAGCCCCTGCCCCGGGCACCCCTGCCAGAAGCCTCCTGTTCACCCCTTCACCCCCATCCTCCGACACGCCGTCACCGGCCTCGGGCTCAGCACAGATCCCGGCCACCCAGGCCGCGGACACTCAGGGTTCCTCATCCTGGAGCCCCCAGCACGGTTGGACTCTTGGCCACCTCCAAGGAGCCCTCCCGGCCACCCTTAGGAACGGTGCTCCTGGTCTGCGAGGTCTGCACCCCTGTGGCTCTGGGCTGCTTCACCTGGGGCCCCCAGGGTGTGAGTTGGCCGTGGGCAGACACTCCGTCCTCTTGGCGGCCTGAGAGACCTTCTCAACATGGCGGGTTCTCTGTTGCCCCTTCTGGACCCGAGTTGGCCTCCACGAGTCGAGTATCAAAGGCTGAGAGAGAGGCTGGGAGACGCCCCAAGGTGCACCAGCTCTGGGCAGGTGGGCAGGGCGGGTCCCGCTGCGCCTCCCTCTCGCCCCCTTCCCCCCCCCACCCCCCGCGCCAGCATCTGCTCAGCTGCTCTGCAGGGTTTGGGTGCAGCCCTGGTGGGGCCAGGTCTGTGTTTTGCGTGGCGGTTGGTGGTCTCAGAGTCACCCAGCAGCGGCTTCAGTGGGACACGTGGTGGGGGGTTCAGTGTGGCCCCCAGGACCCCCCCAGCCTGGTGCACAGAAGAGACAGTCACGGGGTTCTTGGTGGTCCACCCAGGACTGCTGGGCTGTGGGTGCGGGAGCTGATGTGGGATCCCAGGTCTGGGTGGGGCCAGGCCTCGGTGATAAGACGCTGGTCTGAGCCTCAGTTTCCCCTGTTCAGTGGCAATAGGGCTGCTGCCCACTCGAATGCTGGGAGAACAGGAGGCAGCGGCCAGGGCTCAGGCGCCCAGCGGGCCTGGGGGACGGGGGGTGTTTCTCACTGGGCGGCAGCAGGGTTTCAGGGAGGGGCTTCCCTCCGCGGCCCCAGCCGTCCCAGGGCCCCCCTGCAGCTGGGAGGGGCCGTCACACAACCTAAATAAGAAGGGAGGGAGGCGAGTCGTGTGTCTCCGCGGGTGGATCTGGCACAAGCCCTCGGGACTGCAGGGTCTCAGCTGTGCGGTGGGGGCGGCAGTGGGACCGTGCATAGCCCGCGACCGCGGAGTGCGCTGAGCAGCCCGGTGCGCATCATGTGGACCTGTGCGTTCCTGGGGTCACTCCCGGCAGCCCCCCTCCACCCCAGCTCCGGGAGCCTCTCCCGTCACTCTGACATTTGTGCGCATCACGTAGCAGCAAGAAGTAATTTACTTAGAAGAAATTAAAAGTTCATTTTAATCGAGTGCACACTGCAGTATGCAAATGAACACATCAGTGCCCTGCGGCAGAGACAAAGCTCCAATCAGTGCTTAACCCTGCAGGCACTGGCGCCCAGCTCCAGGGCCAGGCCTTGGGCACCAGCCACTCCCAGCGCCCTGTCTGAGCCCTGCGCCCTGGGGAGCCGAGTGTCCCCAGCTGGGGCCCGGCCTCTCCCAGGTTCCAAGCTGGCCCCAGAGAGGCCCCAGTGCCACTGGAGGACCCCCGAGGCCGACGGGAGGGTCCACACCACAGAGCCCAGGGGGCGGGTGTCTCCTGCAGGCCAGTCACCTCCCCAAGGCCAGGGTCCTGTGCCCCGCGCAGGCTGGCGCATCACCCACACTCGCTGCCTTTCCAGCTATGGTCCTGGAGGTGTGGCGGGGTGAGCGTCTTGTCCAATCCCAGAGAAGTTTCAAGAAACAGCTGGCACATGGCTCCGGCTGCCAGGGCCTGCACCCCACGGGGCCTCAAGACCTGGTGGGGTCCCAGAGCCTCCTCCTGCCGCGCTGAGGGAGAGATTCCTTGGGGTCTTCCCCTGGCCCAGGGGACCCTCCCACAGGGGCCCCTCCTGCCAGCCAGAAAACGGGGGAGGCCGAAAAGCCGAAAGGGATCCGCCGTGAGCCTCCTGGAGCCCGGCAGAGGCTGGGGGCTCAGAGCCCCCCAGGCCAGAGTGCCAGGTTCTGTCCTTGTGACCGCGGTGTGTCATGTGACCTCTCAGGCCACCCTGACGTCATTCCCAGCATCCCATGAGCCCTCGCCCAGCAGCTAGGCGGTCTCCACCTCGCATGCCGGCCTCCTCCCCGTCCCCACTCTCTGCCAGCCCCTCTAGGCCACATCGGGTGACTGCTGCTCAGCCCACACCAATGCTGGGGCAGAGGTGGACCCCACCCCGCTGCCCAGCAGGGTTCCACCCTGGCTGGAGCCGGGGCCCCTGGAGCTGGGCTGGTCCCTGGATGGTGGAGTCCACATTGGATTCTCCCTGGGGTTTCGGTGACAGAGAGATGAGGCTGGGGCAGATGTGAGATGACAGTGAGGGACCCGGCCTGGCTCCCAGGGCTGCCCACCCAATGAAACACCTGTCCGGCACCTGGGCAGCCTGACCTCAGCCCCGCTCGGTGGCCACATGCTTGGGGGCCTCCCTACCAGCCCCCTTGGCCTCTGCCACGGCTGGGCCTCCGAATCCACGACCTGTTTCATCCACAGGCCCTGGGGGAACAGGTGTGGGAGGGGCTCCCCCACCCCTCACTGCAGCCCAGAGAGGGGCGGCCCCTGGTCCAGTTCTCCCGACTGGCCTTGGCAGAGCAGGTGTGGAGTTCGGGGGTGTCTGTCCTCTTCCCTGGGGGCTCTCACACCTGGGGGGTGGTAGCCCTGGAGGGTCCCAGCAGTCAGACAGTGAGGACCACCCAGGAGGGTCTGGACTTGCTGGGCCTCGGTGGACCCAGGAATCTGTATCCCCGACAGGTGCCGCAGGACATCCTCCCCCCCCCCACCATGGGCTGCACACCTGGAGAGCCCGAGCACGTCTGGCGCTGTGAGACAGCTCGCTGGGAGCAGGACGAGCGCAGACCTGTGCCCAGCCTCCCAGGGTCGGCAGGGGTCACGGGAGAGCTCTGTGCACTCAGGCAGCCCTCTGTGGTCTCGGCCACGTGGGCTCCTTGGCAACCTACACACAGGGTGTAGATTAGCCCCGAGTGGGCGGGACACCAGAGCTGCCTACCCGAGTGGCAAACAGACTCCGTCTGCCTGCCGGTGCCAAAGACGCACGGCGGCCCCCGGACCCCCCGCAAGATGAGGGAGAGGGTGCCATGATGGACACGTGACGTCTGCTGTGGTCACAGCTAGTGTGGCCCGGCCGGGCCCCTCCCTGCAAGGTTTGGGCGCCCACGGCCACCGCGCCACATCCCCTGCCCGGCCCTTCCTGACGTGCCCGTCCCAGGCCCAGCTCCAGAGAACACGGGATCAAGTGCTCCCGCGGCTCTTCAGGGGGTGTCTGCGCACGCCGGGGGACCTCTGCGCCGACCCATCTGTGTGTCTCCCCGTCGCGTGACGGTGGCAGTTCCCATCCAGTACTTACCGCACGAGGGCCCAGCTTCACGGAGCACCTGGCGGCTTGTCCCTGTGGGTCCTCAGGGCCCCGAGAGGACCATGCGCGTGGACTGTCACCTCCCCTGCAAGGAAACACGGGCCAGTTAAAAGTGTCCCCGGCAGGAACTGGGGCTGCTTCGCCGCGGTGGACGCCGCGCCCTTTCTAGCTGCCCTCTGAGCTTCCCTTCCCCAGACCAGACGGCTCAGAGGAGCTGACTGACTCCTGGGCACGGCCTCGGCTGTCACCGGGCCTTCCACGACCCTCCCAACCGCGGAGACCTCACAAGCAAAGGGCCCTGCGCCCAGACCCTCCTCCGGCAGCTCCACACTTGGAGGAGTGTCCTTGCCCCACGAGGCCCCAGGCAGGTGCCACCTCCTCCAGGAGGCCTGCGGGGCCCTCTGGGCAGGAGGATCCTCAGCACCTGACCCTTCTGTGACACGCCTCACCCTGGCGGAGAGGGTGGCCGTGTGTACCTCCCCCACCTGGCACCGTGCCACGCTGGACTTGGGGCACCATGGAAGGTTGTGGGACAAGTAAACAGATAAAGAAGGCACAGTGGCTCAGGGGACACCCGTCCGCAGTTCCCGAAAACCGCAGGTGCGCACCGGCCGAGGAGGGAGCCCCGCGTGGCCCTGCAGAGAAACGGGGCTGCTGGCCGAGCCCAGCGTGGCATGTGCAGGGACCACCCCAGACAGGGACATGGCGGGCGCCACGCGGAGCAGGAAAGAGTTAAGTCCTTGCCGCGGCTGCAGAAGGAATTGGTAAACAGTTTTTCTCTCCCTCGGCTAAATTAATATGCAAATTCCTAACCCCCCTCCGCTCCCTCCCCTTCCTTGAAATTAGCGAGGTAGAATGCTCCGGCTAATTACGCATTCACGCGAGCAGGCTGCGTCAGCCCAGCGCCGAGAGGACGCGGAAAATGATAGTGAGAAGATGGAACTGACATCCCACTGCAGCCTCTGGCACATCTGGACCCGCTCTCGTGTGCCCGGCAGATGTGACCCGCGGTGACTGCCCACCACCCTCGGCCTGGGAAGGGTGTGGAGATTAGCGGTCGGCTCCGCACCCCAGGCGAGGGGCGAGGGGAGGCTGTGAGCAGCCCCCACCCTCTCTTTCCCCACCAGCCAACAAATAGAGCCCCCAGGACCCTCAGGTGTCCGTCCCCCATAGTCAGGACCTCGGGCCGGGTGCTGGGGCCAGAGCCGTGCGGGCAGGCGGCGTGAGCTGGGCTTGGTCCAGTCGGTGGATCTCAGGCCGTGGCAGGCAGAGCGCTGCAGCTGCACCGAGGGCCTTGGCGCTGAGGGGCAGGGGTGGCTGCCCACGGGACGCTGCCCTCCAACCCCCTCCGCCACGGCACTGCCCAGGCAGATGTGTTAGACGTCGTGGTTGTGCATAAAACTTCATTTCAAAATGGAGTTTCTCTTCCTAGTGAGAGACTGAACAGTAGGAGGGAACAGAGACCGGTGGCTGCCGGGCACCAGGGACGGATGGGCCCACCAGGAGCAGGCTCAGGGTCCCCGACTCAGAGCTCTGGGTGGGCCAGCCAGGGACACTTTCTCACAGGGCCCCGTTCTGCTCCTGCCGGTGCAGCCCAGCCTCTCAGCCTCCTCCCACCAGGCCCCGTCAGCAGCCCCGGACACGCTGCCCTCTGTGCTCATCGCCGTTCTCTCGGTGCGCCCCTCACCTCCATCCCAGTCAGGGCCCTGTGCAGACCGACCACTGCGCCCAGGCTCGTCTCCTCCCCTCACACCCTGGACCACTCCTGGGAAGCTCCTGATGCCTCTTATTCTTGCTGAGTGTGGACGCGGCATTCCAGTGTCTGGGAGTGTGTCTTCCAACTCTCTCTAAGACCCCGCAGGACACAGCTTTGTGCTCGGTCTCGGCAGCACCTGTGGCCTTGGCCCTGACCCCAACGCACTTAAGATCCGTCTGTTGGGAGGTTGGCGAA
>RJWJ010037767.1:0-15349 GCA_004363605.1 Indri indri
GATTTAACAGTTTAGAAATTTACACGTGACTTATGTTTTAGAATGTCTCCCAAGTTGAGTTTGTCCGACATTTCCTCATAATTTGATTCAGATAATACATTTTGGGCAAGAGTGTCACAGAGATGATGGCTGTGTACTTGTCATTACTCTCTGTTAAGTGGTGCGTGATTGTAATTTGCCCCATTACTGTTGAAACTCATTTTGATCACTTCCAGGTTTTCCCACTGGAAATTACTCTTTTCTCTTTGCAATTAATAGTGTAATTAATGGGCACATGGTGGGAAAATAATTTGAGAATACATAAATATCCAATTCTTCATCAAACTTTTACTAATTAGGTCTATATTCATTGACATTTCTTGGGTCAATTATTACTGAGACGGTGGCCGAATGATGGTTTTCTAATTCTATCATGTTCTCTACTTTTATTAGTTGACATTCTACTATAAGAAGATTTCTACTTTCCCATTTATTTATATTAGTGCTATCTCATGGATTCATATTTTGTTCAATGGATATGATTTGTTATTTTCATTATTCATGTTGGTGTTCAAATTGATTTGACCAGTGGGGGTCCTTTCAAGTTGACATCAATTTCATTTGTCATGTCTACTATTCTCTGAGAACTTTTTTACTTTCTGGCACCAGATGTTCTATGCTCATGTGGTACTAGTTCTGATCCAGCCCCGGGAACAGCCTTTACTTCAATAAACTTTACTTCCTTTTAGTAGAGAACGGTATTTAGAAACCAGGATCTGGGCACTAGATGTGCTAATTGCTTTGGGGTTGTCAGTACTCTCTGGCTCTCTCAGAGAACAGAACTTGGGTGTGCATATTTATGATTTAATTGAATTTTCTCCCTTTCTGTATATGTAACTCTTCTCCCCAACAGTGACGAACTCAGCTGCTGTTACCCTTACTATAGTTATTCATTAAATTAATATTCCTTCTGTGTCACTAATCTTCCATCACTGTCCACCTTGTTTGGATGTCCACCCTTATCTCACTTGATCTCTGAGTCTTTGCGCCAGGCCTCCGCTGTTACCTCGCTTCTGAGCACCTTCTTCACTTACTGCAAGCTCCTGTTTGTTTATGAGCCACATTTAATGTGGTACTCACTGTCCCAAAGACAGGAGATAGTGGAGTGAACTAAATGAGCTTGGTCTCTGTTCACATGGAGCCTCTCTTATAACTGGAAAGCATCAATATAGTTTTAAATTTTTAAATGTTTTCTAGTACATACAAAACTTCAGCAAACAGTCCTATAACCCATAGTGGAGTTAAAGGACAACATATGCAGAAACCTTATAAACAGATTCAAACTTAGGTTAACACTAGTAGCAGTTTTCGAAGAATAATGCCTTTTTTGAAAAAGATTTAGAAAAGATAAGGGTCAATTTGAATAGTTAAGATCTGTAAGTGTCATTCATCACCAGCTAGCATATTTATTAGAATTATCCAAGTACTAATTTCCTTTAATAATGTTAGATCCTCATTGTCAAACTTCACTGAGACGTAAATTCTTTAAGTAAAATCTTTCCTCAAAGCCTAAATTATAAAAGACACATAAGAGAGACACAGTGTGTGAGGTGGGAATGGAATCCAGGAAGCTTCACCCATTTTCTTCCCCTTCTGGTGCAACCCATGGGTCAAATCTGCAGAGCACAGTGTGAAAATCCTGGTCTGCATAAATGCCATGTTTTCCTTAGCAAGCCTTCTGAAAACGCATTTTGTCACGGAGTCAACAGAAACAGATAATTACCAAGCATCTTTTCTGTGCCTAGCACTATATTAGGTGTCAGAGAAAAAACAGAAGGTTGGACAGGTCCACTGTCATTTCACTAGTTTGCAGACTACCAGGGAATAGAGACAGCATATAAGTAAACAAACACCAAGTAAACAACCACCAAGATATTTCCAGACTGTCATAAGAAATATGAAGAAAACACAAAGCTGCTAAGGAGCATTGTGGCAAACCTAAGCATTTTATAACACTATGGTCTGTACAGTGGTAATATTAAAATTAAGCCCTAAATAATAATAAATCCAGGCATGGGGATGGGGGGCAAAAGTGCTAAGATAATTTTAGACAGAGGGAAATGTGTGTATAAAGGAGCCGAGATAGGAAAGACCTGGTACATTTTCAAGAGCCTGAAGGGGCCACGGTGGCTGGGAGATATTTACCAAGGATGAGAGGAGAGGTTGCAGTCAGGAAGAGGCCAGTCCTTGCAGGGCTTTGGTCAGGAGTTTAGACTTTGTTCATAACGACATGGAAAGTCCTGAATGGTGATTGAATAGGTATTTGTTATGTTTTGGCTTCTCAGCCTCTTACTTTCTTCCTGTAGTGGGGAGGGCTCTCCATTTTATGAGCCCTGGCGATCGGTGCTCACCACCTGCCTCCTTCCGCCAGTGGATGTCTTGCCCTCTCGTCCACTCACAGCTAGGGGTATGTGGCACAGGGTTACGGCTTGGTCGGCCACATGGTCTTTCCCAGAGCTCCGAACCTGGAGAAGGGGAAGGAGGCACGGGAACACAGAGAATTACTTCCCTCAGCACAGTCCACATCAGATGGCTGTTCCTGTGCCATGACCTTGGCAATGGGCCTAGTGGCTGGGTACCCCATGATTCTTTCCCATTTATCTGCTCTGGCTCCCCAGACCTTCTGTCCATCTGGAAAGCTCCTCAACACCCTTTTAGTTAATTTTTCTGCTTACATTAGTATCTTGCATGCAACCCAGAACTACACTGATATATTTTTGAAGACCATCTCTCTGGCTGCTGGTTGAGGGGTGGACTAGAGAAGCCGAGGCCAGAGGAAAAGGTGGCCTTGATTTGGATAATCAGGGGATAATAATGGAACAAATCCAGAATAGAGATCAATACTGAGGAGTAGGTAAAACACCTCTCTGGATGGGGAAGAAAAAGGCTATTACTAAGGCCGTGAACTTTCCTTCCTATGAGAATTCTGAAGCTAGCCTCTGGCTGCAACCCAAAGTATACTGTACTAAGATTTTGGTAAAAACAGGGGCACTGTTTTACAAGTTCCTTTACTTGCTTTTTCAGTTACAACAGGTATTCAGAAGCATCTAGGAAACAGGAGTGAGATGGGAAGAGCAGAGCTGACGGAGACAGTTGGTTCTTTGCACTTTTGCATCTTTTTTGAAGGCAGTCTTGTCATTCAGCTCAGCACCAAGGTGCATGGTCAGAATGACAACCTAGGCCAGCAGTCGTAAATGGTCTGACACATATGATTTGTTTTTGTTTTGTTTTGTTCAGCTTGTGTAGCATTAAAAAATGAGTTAGTTGTTAACATCAAGAAGTAAAAAAACCTGGATTTTATTGTGAAAATTTTCAGCTTTTCTGTAAAGAATTCTGAGCAGCTCCCCTTAAAAAGGAAACGTAACTCTCCCTTTTGCAGCAGTCACCACTACTCCCTCTCATCTCTTGCTGGGAAAATATTTGTTTCTTGTTTACTCCCATGGGCATTTGATTTTGGGATTCCCCAAAGATAATCAATAAAAGTTTAAATTCTTTTCCATGGATATTTAAAAGATAAGAACATGATTGAAATATTTGCATTAATGTCATTAAAGCACTTGGTCGGAATTAAACCTCTGTATCTTATTCTTTAATAATATATGTGAAATAAATCATTCTCTATTGCTATATTGCCTGATAATTATTTATGAGAAGGTAGTTTTTAATAGTCTAAAAAGACGAAATGAACATGGTATTATGTAACACAAATTTGAAGTCATGTAAACATAATTGTTTTTGTAATTTGGGAAGAAAATTATTTTATGAAAATAACCCAAGAGTCGCTCTGTTTTTTAATTCTCACCAGTATTTAACTTCCATGGTGCTTGGTACTTTCTTTTGACTTTTAATCTCTTTTCTATGTTTCTGTATTGTTAGTTAGACATGTTCAAAGTCATATGATCGTACAGATATAAGAAAACCCTTTAAAAAATTAAGCATTATGGAAAAGATGACATTGCTAGTAGATTTCGTGGCTAACCATGGAGTTTTAAGTTGGAAATAGAGAACTTTTTGATCAGTTTCTCCACTGGACATTGGGGAAACTGATACATTAATTATTTATGGATTTTACTAAGACCAGAGATCACTGTCAGAGTCACGCATGGTGCTGTTGTGGGTGACGGGCAAAGAGAAGAGGGACCTGCTACTCATTCCCAAGCTCAGCCAGGATGAAATCTCTGTGCTGACTCTTGCTTAAAAGTCCCCAAATGATCTAGCTTTTGCCCACCTCTCTCTTTTACGTATTCCTGACATGGTTCACCAAATTCAACTTCCGCTTTTTCTTCGTGTTTCTAGAACACACTCATGCGTGAGGCTAGGCTTAGGGTGAGGCAAGTACAGAATTGCCTTAAATTTTTGTCCCTCACCCCAACCTCCCACCTTAAATTCTGTAACCCAGTAAGGCACTCACTTCAGGCCCAAAATTTAAGGGGACAAAAACACAGTCATCAAGAGAAATTACAAAAATTAAGGCAAAAATATTCGTGATGAACAAAATATCAGAATTTTAAACAAAGACCAGTGCCCTGTCAACTGATTGGTGCCTGATGTAAAAGGAAGAAAATGTGTACTAACATACAGATTTTTATGTATTTTTAAGTTAATTTTTTCCAAAACATTAAAGTGGTGGAAAATAAATCATGGAAAAGTGGGTGTTTTAAAACTCATAACATTAATTTAGGCTTAGATATCTTTTTTTATTTATTTCAGCATATTACAGGGGTACAAATGTTGAGGTTGCATATATTGCCTTTGCCCCACCCGAGTCAGAGCTTCAAGTGTGCCCATCCCCCAGACGGTGCTCACCACACCCCTTAGGTGTGAATATACCCATCCCTTCCTCCTCCCTCCCACCTGCCTGACACCCAATAAATGTTATTACTATACGTGCACATAAATGTTGATCAGTTAATACCAGTTTGATGGTGAATACATGTGGTCCTTGTTTTTCCATTCTTGTGTTATCTTACACCAACAACAGAATTTATTATAATTTTAATTTCCTGGCTTTAATGGAGGCCAACTTGTCAATAATAATCTAAAATACATCTATGTTATTTATCTCATTTGCAATGGAGAGCATTGCCATGTTTGGCAATTTCTCTTATCCAAGTGACTGTTTTGAATAATTTTAAATAAAGTTGATTAAAAGATCATATGGCCTCTGAGAAAGAGCATACCCTTATCCACCTAGGGTATAAACAAATTGAGGACAAAACAAAATGACAGAGTGACAGTTAAAGGCCAAAATATCACCTTGATTCCTACAGAGGCCAGGTTGGAGGACTGACTTGAGCCTTGTTCAGTCAAGAGGCATATTGATTGTGAATCCCAAGGTTGGGTAGACCAAACCAGGCCATTCACATGTAACATTCTAGCAGGCAGGAGTCCCCCTTCTCCCACCCCTAATGGGACTGAGCTGCCTCTGAAGAAGCAGAACAAAAGGCTGCTCCTTTAGGGCAGGCAGCTTGCTTCCAAGATAAAGGTTGCAAATGAATTGAACATAAAAAATTATTCTGCCTAAATTTACCACTCAGATGTCACACTTACTCTGAGGCAAAGAGACTCAAGGATGGAGTGATGCCAGAATTTATACCAACTGAGTGGACTTCACAGGAAGGAACATCAGAAATGGAGAAGGAATATTCCCTACTAATGCAAACAGAGCATATTCTGCCCCAGAACATTTGCATCTGCTGCTCCCTCTGCCTGAAACACTCTTTTTCTATGTCTCCACATGGTTGGATGCTTCTCAACATTTTAGTCAAAGCTCAGTTGTTGCTTCTCTGGAAGACCTTCCCCTGACCACCCTACTAACATTGTTCAACTGTTCCCAGGCGCTATTTATTTTTCATTATGGAATATCTATCTAAAACTATTTTATCAATGGAATATAAGTTCTCTAACGGCAGTACCTTTGCCTGTCTTGTTGTGCACCTCAAAAGTGGCCCTGGCACATAGCAATCAGGTGTTTGAGTTTGGGCTTCTCAAATGCAGAGCCTGAGATCAGTTTTCTTGTGCAGTGCTTTGTGGAGGGGGGGTTCTGAAGAGAATTGAGAAACTTAGGACAGTGCAGGGGGAGAAGCTAATAACAAAGATGTGGATTCAGTTCTCGAGTGACCAGCTGGCCCAGTTTGCCTGCAACTTGGGGGTTTCTCAAAACTTTCAGTGCTAAACCTGGGACAGTCCGAGGAAAACCAGAACTGTCAATCACCTAGCCTCTGCCCAATCCCATGTGGAGCTCTGAAGCATGAACTGCATCAAATGGTTGTCCTACTTTGAAGCTAGTGAACTTCCCTCCTGTATGAGGGAGTCATTGATGTGAGAGGTGACTCCCATCAACCGAGGGCAAGTCTCAAGAAGAGTGTAGCTGTGAGCTATTGGCTGGCAATGCTCACAGCACCTGGGGGATGGAGGCACCTCTTAGAAAAGGGAATCTAGGTGAGACACCAACAGAGTCATGCATGTATCATTACAGCATGCAATAAAATATGCATTCAATGAATGAATAAAATATAAGAAATTTAGAATCTCAGGTTAATCACAGTGACTCAACCTATGTCTCCCTTGCATTCTGTATTAATACTTTTGTGAAATTGAGATGATGTAAGTTCCTTAAGCTCTTTTATTGTATGTCTTAACTTTTTACAACTAGAACACTCTGTGCCTCCAATTCTTCTTTCTTCTTTGTGTATACACAAAGTTTATGGCTTGCTGACTCAGATTCTCTCAGTCTGTTAATGCTCGCTGGGGGTGAATTAGGGACTTTGAGAGAATTCACTAACTTCTTAATGAATCCATAATGCCTTGTAGGAAATGTTGGTACTATTCCAATGTGACAAATGGTATCCTAGTGGGGCAATAGAGACATTCTTTCCACAACTCCAAAACAACCGGTGTGAAAGTTGTAAAGAGACAGGTAATCAATTGGTCTTTTTCTATTTAATTTCAAATGACTTATTTTGGGCTCCTTCTACCTGCTACTTACATTCAACTTCTATTTAAATAACCAAGTAATTTGAGCATACTTATCTGCATATATGTGTGCTATTTATAAGTACATATGTATATGTGAATGTGTGTATATATAAATAGGTGTGCGTGTGTGTATAAAGCTTCCCTTCTTTCTTTAGACAATATTAATGGCAGTTTAGAATTCTACATATAAAGCATCAGGATTGCAAAAGGCATAGAAGAAAGATAAAATACCAACATCCACCATCATCAAAATAGAAGAAATGGAAGGAGTCAGTAATAAGTTTAATACAAAACTATGTTATCAAATCTCACTTGATAGGGTGAGCTCCAAATTTCTCTACAGGCATCTAATACAAAGAGAAATTGCATAGTTTATAGTGCTTATAAGTTAAGGACAAACTAATTCTTTATGAAAGGTTTTAACACTCCTGAATTGAAGAAAAGGGAAAGGTCTCACGAGAGTCTTCACATAATCTATGTGCAATATATATTGTTCATATATTTTGCTATGTTGCAATATATGTGCTCCTGAAAAACCTTGCAGAATTACATGGTAAAAATAATGGGGCTTATGGGAAAAATAATGTTAGCAAACCAAGCAACTATGTAATCAGAAGGACCATAGAAATAATAATAATCCTAATAAAAATGCTAGCACGAATAAAGGTGTTACTTTTTAATAAAGAAATAATACAACAAGTACAGGAAGTTATATTTTTTATAAAAGGTGAAGGGAACTTACCAGAAGAAGGTATAAGAAAGGATTGATGGTGCAAAATTAATAGATGAGAAAATGCATAAAGAATGGAGAGTAACATGCACAAATCGTCCCCAAGACAGACCCCCAAGTTTAACCAAGTGTAGAAAAGAGCTTGGAGTGAACGAGCATCTCATATTCCTCCGCAACGCGCCCTGTGCAGTTGTGATAGTGTAAATCGCACTGATGCTGTGTGTTGACATCGTGTCTTTACTTACTACTCTCGTATAAGCTTATATACATCACAAAAGCAGGTATTATAGAAGAACAGACTGTACTTTTTAATGTGACATATGCGAGTGATTTAGGACACTAACCCAATCTCTTTTCCAAAACAAAAACAAAACAAAAAAACTCCACCACTTTGAATAAACATATTTTTCTTGTTTTTACATATATAACTGAAAATCTAAATTATTTTGCTTTTGTTTCCTTGTAGGATACTGAGTTTGCCATTTACAAATCTACATAGTTGTTATTCTGCTGAATGACAGGTTTAATGACATTTGGCAATTAGCAAAGACAGGATGCTTTTCATAATGGAAAATCCTGTGTTTCCTGGTTTTAGAAAAATTTACTGATGTGATTTGGCTGTTCAAATCTGAATGTGAGTTGGTAAATTAGGTCAGGAGTAGATTACTGTTTTTCTTAAAAACCGTACTATTCATCATGGGGTTTTCTGAGTATTTCACATGCCACTCTTACATTACGATATCGTTAAGGTAAATAACAGGAAATAAAACAGTTTCAGCTTGTGTAGGTTTATCAGGCTATCTCAGATAATGATTTGAAATGCAGTAGGTTTTGGCAAGTTTTCTCCATAACAAGTAAAGATCAATCCTCAGGAAGAATTAAAGTTACTGTATTATATGGGCTGTTCTGCTAACAGCACTTGAAAAAAAATGAAAATGGGCAGCTAGTCTAAATGTAAATGGCATATCCAATTTGGAAATAAATGGCTAAAGGGGTGAAGAACTATTGAAATATATGCCTGCCTTTGCATTTGTCTGCTCAATCCAATATTATGAAGTCATGCTAGGATTTACCAGTGGCACTTAGCCCTTCACGAATATATGGGAGCTGTATGATATTATATTTTGTGTCCTTTCTCTTAGAGGGAAATAATGCACAGAACCCACAAAAATACAAATAAAGGGATGTTAGAAAAATTAAAAGGGGCCCATGACCAGCATCGAGCAGTGGCATAACGTGGAATGCTAGCATTTTCCTCTTAGAATCAAATTAGTTCTGTGATGCCATGCCGTGTATGTTACATTTATAAAGCTGTCTAGGTTTAAGTTTCAGCCAATTTTGGTTTTGTTTTTTCTTTTTCCCTCGAATATATTTCTTCTGAGACATTTCTTTCTAAGATTACAGGGGAGTAGAAATCTGGCAACCCCTGGCTGACTTTATCAGGGTAGACAACTGAGTAATTCGGGAAGTTTGTAATCCTCTCCTTGCTGGCCAACTGGGAGTTCAGGTTTAGAGCTGAATCCCGGTTACTACGCCTCTTTTTTTTTTTTTTTCGTTTTTTTCTTTTTTAAATATATGCTGCCATGGTTTGCATGTCCCCTCCAAGTTCATACTGAAATTTAGCTGCCATTGTAACAGTGTTGGAAGGCAGGATCCGTAAGAAGTGGCTAGGTCATGGGGGCCACGGATTAATGTTACTGCAGAAGTGGGTTAGTTGTCATGAGCGTGAGTTCCTGATAAAAAGGCTAAGTTTGGTCTGGTTTCCCTGCCATGTGATGCTTTCCACCATGTCCTAACATACCAAGAAAGCCCTTACCAAATGCAGCCCCTCACTCTTGTACTTCCCAGCCTCCAGAACTGTGAGCCAAATAAATATCTTTTTAAAATAAATTACCCCATCTATGGTATTCTTTTATAGTAGAAGAAAATGGACTGAGACCTGTGCCAATTATGAAAATGATCTGGAGGTGTGACTTTCACCTATCTATTAGGGAGCGGGATAGGGGCAAAACTGTGATTAAAATCATAGAGTCTGAAATTCAATTGCCCAGGTTCTAATCCTGGCTTCATTTCATTTCAGTTTGTCATTTTAGGAACATTACTCAATCTCTACCAGCCTGAGCTTCCTCTGTAGAATAAAGATGATTCTCCTATGAACCATAAAACATTCTTTTGCGTATTGAATGAGACAAGCAATGTCCCCAGTAGAGTACCTGGTACCTAGTGAGCACTCAATACATGTTAGCTTCCGTCGTTAACATTATTATCATTATACCGTATGTAGGTCCAGGCTGTGGCAAGATGGATTTATTCTTCCAGGGAAGTGGAAGTGATTCTTTAGAATGTAGATACTATGGATCACAAAGTATCATTATGTATCTAAAACTTGAAATTTCTTCACCGCTTATTTGTATGTATCTGACTGAGTTTGCAATTCCCTACAATCAAACTGGGAGAGAGAACAATTTTCTTGTGGATTTCTGTTGTTAAAAACCATTTGGTAGCAAATTATTCTTGGACTAGTCATCATAATATTAATAATAGGTCAAACAGAAACATACACAGGATATTAAAGAGCTTCTCAGCATTTGCTTAGATGGTGCCTTTGTTTGAATAGCACAGGTAACCTATGCCTGTTCCTGAACAGTTCCAAACAATTAGATGATTCAGTAGAGACACTCGAGTGCTATTCTTTTTTAAAATTAAACTCTCCCCTTGCCTATTGGTAGTATTTTGGTTTAGTCCAGATGGAATTTAGAGCTAGAGTTTCTCTGTGATTATATTATAATTAATTATGATATATTTCTACTAATAAATCATAATGACATATTATAATATTTAGTGTAGAAAATTCCAGCCTTGGTCATAAAAAATAGTCTGGGCCACACACACACAAAAAAGTTGGCAATTTGGAAACAGATAAGTTCTGTATTTCATTTTAATTAGATAAAAGAAATCATGGCATGATGGCATATATTTTATCTTTCAGAATGAATGAATTTTAAAATTAGTATAACTCTGTAATTGGTTGGATCATTATTTTGGATGAAGATTATGTTCTGGAAGATTTATTGTTCTTTAAAAACTAGCAAATACTAGAGATTACATATGCAAGTAAGTGTATTTTTGTCCAAAGCAGAGGCAATAACTAAAAATTGTCTATAAATTCTTCTTTGCAAATTGCTCTCAGCTCCCACAATGTTTTACTTTTATTTTCGAGATCCTCTGTAGTTGCCAATTTTATCCTTTTAGTGTAGATAATCACTCTTTTGTAGAGATCATTAATTCTTTCTCTCTCTTCCTCTGTTAAATTAACTTTATAATCCCCAGTATATTTGAACTCAAATATCCACTGTGTTCATATCTTCATGTGTGGCAGGAATAGTTATTTGTTTAAACACATACTCATTTTTTTCATTCTTCTTTACTAACTGAACCATAGTGCTTTTCAGGGCAAAAATCTTCAGATACTCACTCTTCCTGGCTCCCTTGTAGCTAGTATTGGCTATGTCACAGGCCTAGCAACTAAGATGTAAGTAGAAGCCTGGTGGATGTTTCTTGGTAACCTTTTGTTTTCCTAAAAGATTACTGAAGCTGGTGAAGTCCCTTCCTTTTTATTCTTGCCACAAATGCTGATGTAATGAGAACGAAAGCCAGTATGCTGAGTGTGGCAGCAAGAAAAGAGAGAGAAAGCCTGGGTCCCAACAGTGTCACTTAGCAGCTGAATCAATACCAGCAGGTACAGATCTCTGAACTTCCTATCATCTGAGAGAAAAAGAAATCTGTTTGTTTCACCTGCTGCATGTCAGTTATTCTGTTTCTTACAGCTAACTTAGCCAACCGTATTCCTACAAGCACATTTATAGTTGAGTATTGTTGGAGAAGATCAACCTTTGTGATTGGTCTCTATTTTAATTCGTACTTAGAGCAAACATGATTTCAGCTTTCAATTTTATTATGCTTTCCCGGTAAGGGTGAGGTGTTTTTTTGGTTTGGTTTGGTCAATCTTTTCTCTCCTCTTGACAACCTGAAAAAAACACTCAAACTTTGTGCAGAAAATGGAAGCCCTCGGGAACATTCTCCCCTATCCTCCGCCACCTCTGTCCTCCTCCTGCATCTCTACCCGTCATCCTCACCTGGCCAAGGAAAAGTGTGCCCTGCCTCTCTTGAAGGCAAATCTTCCTTTCCTCCTCGGAACCTGCATGGCCTCTGCCCTTCACCGTGACATTGCTGCTTCCTTATCTCCTCTTTCTTCCGTGTCTTCGATGTATCTTTTGCTCCTAGATCATTACATCAGAACATAAAAAGATTCTTGCAGTTTTCGTCTTTATAAAAACTTGCCTGACCTTCTCCCTCCTTAGCCTCTGACCCATTTCTCTCTTCTCTTCCCAAACAACCTGAAAATATTCTACACACATTGTCTCCATTTTCTAAAGTTCTTTTTCAGCCATTACAATTATGCTTATCTTCCTACCAGCTCACTAAAGACACTTATTTTTCCCAAATCACCAATCTCCTATGTAGATGAATTCACTGGAGTGTGTGTGTATGTGTGTGTGTGTTTAACCTATTAGCAACATTTGGTACAATTTACCAGTCTTTCCCTGACATGCCTTCTTTGTTTTCATTTGTTTGTTTTTAAAACTATGTTCTCAGTTTTTCTCCCTTCCTTTCTAGCTGCTGCTTTTGGCTTTTCCGGTTCCATAAGATCTCTAAAATATTAAAAGTTCAAGGCTAAGTCTTAGACCCACTTTATTGTTTATCTATATTTCTCCCTAAATGACACCATTTTCCAAATAGCAAACACATGTATCTGTTGGTGCCTTCTCCCATGAGCTCCAGGCTTTTATATTGAAGCACCCATTTGACACTGAGTGGGTATCTAGTAGACTTCTCACATAGAAAATGCCCAAATAAACTGATGATCCACCCCCAGCTTCAACTCTCTTCAGTCACAATCTCCTACATCTCAGAAATTTCATCATTATCGTCCAATTATTAAAACCAGAAACATGGAAGTCATACATGGCATTTCTCTTTTCTTAATTCCTTGCATTCAATTTATCAACAAGTCCTTTTATTGATAGTTTCATCTTCAGAATTTATCCTACATACTTACTTTTCTTTGTTCCACCATACAACATCCATAATAAACTTTTAAAAAATAAAATTACCCACCATAGGTGTCAAAACTGAAAAGAATGGCAGTATCAGTTGATGGTGAAGCTGTGGGCAAGGAGATCTCAGACATCGTTAGAGCAAACTTCATTCGGCAAAACCACTTTGAAAAAAAGAGGCATTGCCTATCAAACTTGAAGATACACGATAGTTCTATTCCCAGAGACATGGTAACAAGAATGAGGGAATGTATGGGCCAGGAAGCACAAGAATGCTCATATCGGCAATGTTCACAGTAGATCTAGGTGGGGACACCCCAGTGTACATTGAAAATGGAATGGACACCAACATTAAATTGAGGGATAGATGCAATAGATACGATAGAGCCATACAAATGAATAAATCACAGGTAAATATATAAGTGTAACAACATGGATGAATTTCTAAAATGAGATTGAAATTGTATCAGTAATATTTAGCAAAAGAAGCTTGACACAAAATGATAGAATAATTTCTTTACATACAATTTAAAAACCTTGCCAAGTTACGGTATTTAGCAATTTATACTTGGGTGGGAAAAGTATAAGAGCAAATGAGTTATTACCATAAAACTCAAAATACCAGTTACCAATGCGGGGGAGGCAGTGCCAATCATAATCCCAAACTCCATAATCCCAAAGGTTGAAATCTCTTAAGTCTAAAATCACTAAAGTCTAAAATCCCCCCAAATTAAAGTCCTAAATTGTTCAAATTCTGAAGGCTGCATTCTGGGGAAGGGATTGGTGTGATTTGGGTTGTACACAGGATAGCTGCATCATATTAGTTGTATCATGTTAGGCGGAACTATTACCTTGTTAATTATCTTTATTTGTAAATTAAGTATGGTCTAAGGAGATAGATATGGGGGCCAAGTTGATGAAGGGTGGAGTTGTGGACTTAATTTTAGGTGTCAATTTGATTGAATTAAGGAATACCTAGAAACCTGCCCAAGCATTATTTTGGGTTTGTCCGTGAGGATGTTTCCAGAGATTTGTGTGTGACTCTGAGTGGACCGAGCAGGGAAGATCTGCCCTCATTGCTGGCAGGCACCATCCAATCACTGGGGGCCACAGAGAGATCAAATACAGGAGGCAAATTGGTCTCTCTCTGGGAGCTGAGATCGACTTTTCTTTTGCTGCCTTGGACCATCAAAACTCCAGGCTTACATCAGTGGCCCCCAAGGCCCTGGAGCTTTCTGTCGCAGACTAAGAGTTACAATATTGACTTCCTTGATTCTCAACATGACAACATTGAAACTTCCTCAATAAGTGAAGAGGTGACTTTTTGTGTATTCACGTTTGTGAAAGATATTTCTGGAGATCTCAGCTTTTTGGGCTACTGCATGTGCTGTGGTGACCATCACAGTTTTTGATCATCTCCTGAAGACGTAGGTTGTCCATCGTAGTATTTCAGATGATCACAGTTATAAAACTGGATGCATGCAATTACCAACCACAGTGAAGTGTGTTTACACATTTTGCTTTGTCACCTGTTTCTTTATGAATATGATTCATCTGCTCATAGCTGTTATGCTTGTGCAACTGTCATTAGCATATCTGGGTGTTCACGCTTACAAATACATGTATGTTGTTACTGCCTACTTTATCGTGTAAAATGGCCTATGACGTGTTCTGTCATGCTTTATGTTCCCCAAATAATTCCCCTTTTAAAAATGTAACTGTTTATCTTTTAAACAATTTTTTATTATTTTTCCAGAATTGTTTTTGGGATTTTGATCTTTCAGGATTGTGATTTTTCAAGAGTTTAGACTTTAGAGATTTTGATCTTTTGGGATTTCAACATTTGGGGTTATGGCATTCAGGATTGTGTCTTTCAGGATTATGGCCCAAACCTGGGGGAGGGGAGGGTAATTTTGATTATCAAGGAGCAAAGGGGGAATTTCTGGGGTGCTGGCAAGGTTCTATTTCTTGTCTTACATTTGTTTTTATAACCACTTACTTTCTAATAATTAATCTATAATTTTATGCTTTGTGTACCTTTATATATAAATGCATTAAATATTTATCTCTATATACATATCTATGTGTTATATTTCACAATAAAATACACAAATATTAAATATATAAATAATTTCCTGAACATAATCATTGTGCATAGAATGAAATCCAAACATGCTCTTCTGGCTGAGGAGACTCCGCAGGAGCTGCCTGGGCTCTTTTGCAACCTCATCATCTTGCAGCCCTTCTTGCTTGTTAACCACACCGACTGACTCCCACGTGCTTTCCGCCACTTCCTCAGATGCACCAAGCTCTCTGCTGTCTCACAGCCTCTTCGCCTGCTGTTCCCTCTTGAAGCCCTCCCCTGGATCTTTGTTGAACTTCCTCTTATCCTAAGTCTTAGGTTAAAATGTCATTTCTTCTGAAAAGTGATCCTGTATAAAAGTTCAACCTTTTGTCCTCTGGCATATTGCCCTGCTCATTTTCT
>RJWJ010037768.1:0-15353 GCA_004363605.1 Indri indri
AAAAAAAAAAAACTTGTGTGGCTTATATAAATGAAATTAATAACTTCATAGTAAGAATAATCAGGCTTAGCTAATATGATAGCTTTTGAAAGGGAGATTGTTTTAAGAGGACTATGATGTAACTGAGGGAAAAGTAACTTAACTGTGTGTGATTATGAATGAGAAAGTTTTGAGCTGGATGGGTCATTTCGACATTGATGTGGTGAATACCAGTTATGTTTGATTTTAATCTAAAATCATTAGTTGACTTTTTTTTTTCGCTTTCTGGGGAGAAAACAATCTTCATTATCTAGAAGGAAAAACATTTAATGTTTTCATTATTATGAGATACATAATATTGTAAATTATAGCTGTACTTTTATAACCGAGTTACTTTTAGCCATTTGGATTTTTTTCTTTTTTTAGTGTATTGCCCCCAGTGTAAGTGATAGCTGCTCTAATTTCAAACTTACAATTTTCTAATCTTTTCAAATTAAATAAGTAAACAAATACAAAAATAGAACCATTCAAGTATATTTAGTACTGTAACTCTATATTTGGTCATTTATATGTTTATATTTTCAGGTAAGTAGAAGGGAAATGTAACCATTTAGAGGACTGGGTTTTGTTTTTGTTCATTGTATTGTTTATTTTCATAAGTCTATGAACTAGCTAATTATGAAGGAGGTAGTGTATAAACTCTTCATCAGTAATCAATTTATCAATAAATCACATCCATCTCTTGCTCAGTAACATTCAAAGATATCAGTCTAGTATTGAAATGGAGAAGGAAATCTCCTTACTAAAGGAGTTGGGCTTAAGTTAGTCTTGGTGATAATAAATGTTGAATTGTTTAATCTACAAGCATAAAAACTAAATTATTGCTATCACTGTTCAGGTATTATAATATTTTAAGTTTATTTTCCTTCCTAAACTGGAGAAAAAATATTCTAAAATAACAGTTCTTCCCAAGGGAAATCCTATGTACTTGGAGAAATTATTCATTTATTATTGGCATGCTTAGTTTTAAACCTGAATTTGCCAAAATCAACTGTATTTTTTAAATTAGAAATAAAATAAATCATCTGATGGTGGAGGTAAAACAAGCTTAAAAATAAGATAAAATAAAATAAATATTTTCTATAGCCCCTTCATAAGAAGCAGAGGTAATCATTGCGTGGTTAACATAAAAGATAATTTTTTGAAAGATAAAACCATGACTCTCATACAAATACAAAATCAATGCATGTCAAAGACTATATTTAACTCAGTAAATGAGGAAACCAGTAAGATGTTAACAACTTCCTCAAAAAAGAATTTAAAATACTCCCACATATAGGCCATCAGGAATTCTAAAATAAATTTACAAATAGATACAAAACTGCTCACCATCTATAGGACAATAATCAATGGCAGTCCATCTGACATATTTCATTTATATTTCTCTGAGCAAAAATCACTTGCATTATCATCAATGTTCAGAAAATAGCTCTCAAAGAAAACAAGCAAACATAGCTGAGAAGGGTATACTAGATAAAAGGCTCAGAAATTACGTTTGCCTATTTCAAGGTCTTTCACAATTTTTCCTGACACTAAAACCTTTCCTTAAAAGTCTTCTTAAACTTCTTAAACTTGTGTCCTAATTAAGGCAGAAATAAACAGTGTTAGTTTTTCAAGACTATAGGTGGTGGTGGCCTGGCACTTTGTGGCTCACACAGAGTTCATTATGTTGGAAGAAAAAAGTAGCTCCCTGTAAGTATGAAAGAAGACAGGATTGGGGGAGCTTCCAATAGGGATAGAAACAAGGGTTTCTAGGAGAAAAAGCAATGGTTGCTGATGGAGTAGGAAACTTCACAGCATGATATTGAGAGCAGAGACAAAAGATATATGGTTGGGCGTGTATCGGAAGAGAGCATGGCAGTGAAGGACAGCGCCACCCCGTGCAGAGCAGCAGACTCCATATGGAGAAAGCCAGCGACGAGCTGTTGGGGTAGCTGACAGTGTGGTAGCATGGATTCCAACTCCCCTAAGCTAGGAATCGGCCCTACTCCTAGTTTCCTAAACCTATGTAAGCCCCGAGCTCTCAAATGGAAGAAGGAATCCTACAAATGCCTGATACTGGATTTCTGATCTAACCTCAGAACTCAAGCTTCAGTGCTGGATATAACTTGACTTGTAAAAGTAAAATAATGTGACATTTCTGGAAAACAAACATAGTATAATAAATCCATTCCCACTATACCACTATACTAGTTGAGCCTTGGGTTAATGGCATTACAAGAAAAGATTATTTGTTCTTCATTTTACTTTTATTTTCAAGGCTGATTCAGCACAGACTTTCTTACTTTGGGAAAACAAAGATCAGAAATATAGTAAAAAATATGATTATTAATATGTTAGAGAATATATTTGATAAATTGCTCCCTAAAGCCCTCGGAATTTTAGGACTTTGTTATTTATTTCAAGATCAGATTTTAGTAATCTGGTATGAAATCCAATGATGTTTGTGAATGAATGAGGTTTGCCTTACCAGTATGTAAAATTTTAATCAGTTATACTTCCACCAAAAGAGATTCTAACTCTAAAGGAGCCAATATATTCAGTTTGTAGATATTTCAGAAAACGAACTGCGTTATCAGCATAACATAACCCCCTTAGTAGATCATAACATCATTCATATCTGTTAAAACACTCCATTGTTGATCCATGCATCCATTCAACAGATATTTATCTAGTGAATTTTAGGTGCGAGACAGTGTTCTGGGAACATAGCAATGGCAAAGTCCCTGCTCTCAGAAAGCTATTATTTCAATGAAAAGGGAAAACGTGGAAATAAATGATATGGAGAAAAATTAAGAATGCAAAGGGTATACAAATGCCAGGTGATGGAAAATGAAATTTATTGAAGCCATCAGGGGAGGATTTAATGAAAAGATAACAATGGAGAAAAATTCTAAAATTGTGGAAACAAGATACCATATGCAGGTTGCTAGGCAAAGAGATGTGCTACAGAGGGATAAAAAAGCAAAACTACCAACAATACCAACAAAACAACATTTACCCTAAGGAAGTAGCGTTGAGCATATCTGGGATATTTAGGAAGAGCAAAGAAGTAAGCATGGCAGGAGACAGCCGAGAGGAGAGAGCTGCAGGGTCAGGTTAGAGAGGCCACATCAGGGGTCACATTGGGTGAGTTATTGTACAGATTCCGAATGGAATGGACAGCCATCTCACATAGTAGATGATAGTAACAGTTTAATGCCAAGACTGCCAAACATTTACACAAGCGTAATGTCCATTTATTGCATTTAAATTTGGTAGTTATAAAATATTAACTTGCAGCATAAAATTTTCAAGTTATTAAATAGCACTGTATGTTCAGTTGCTGTAAGTGAGATCTAAATATCAGCAGTTAAAACAAATAAATGTTTATTTCTCCCTTGCATAAAAGTCTAGACGTAGGCTAACTAGGGCTGGCGAGACAGATGAATAATAGTATCAGGGATCCAACTTCCTTCTAACTTCCTCTCTGCTGTCTCCAGTACGTCGTTCTTGTCAACATGGTCTGGAATGAGTCATGACCAAATCACTACTCTAGTGAGTGGGAAAGAGAAAAGGGAATGGGAGGTTATGCCTTTCCTATAAGGTTATAAGGGTGCAACCAGCAGTTGTACACATCATTTTTCCTATTCCCACCGAAGATTATTTCAGCTACACGTGACTGAAAAGGAGGCTGGGATGTGTAATGTTTATTTAAGGTGGCAATGTGCCAAGTTAAAATTAGGGGTTCTATTACTAGAGAAGAAAAGGATAATGAATATTTGAGAACAATTAGAGTCGTCTGGTTTAAGCAGATTCAAATAACAATTTTAAAATAACAATCTTAAAATATTTTAAACATCCTTAAAAACAGTATGATATCAAAGAAAGAATACCTGATGAAGGGCCAAAGGATGTTGGTTCTATTCCAGATCTATTAGGAACTAGCTGTGCAACCTTGAATCGGTCACTTAACTTCTCTTATATTCAGTATGTCATCTTTAGTATTGAACTGAAATTACTCAGCTGCACCTAAGCAAAAGATTCTCCCTAAAACTTTAGAAAAGTCAATTTTATCAAGTGCATGGTAATTCTGAAATACTGAAGCCTGTACAATGATACAAAAACTCAACAGCAGAAATATCTGGCCTCCAGCCCAAGGCACACCAGATGTGTCTCTTAAAAGCCAATATCAATAGTCTTTATCTTTGAAAATTAAAAAAAAAAAATTCAAGGTGAAAGTAATTTGTTCTACCTCCGTCCAGATGGAACTCTGTGATTGCCACTAACAGGGCACAATGACCTGGCTGAATGCACCATAGGATAATCAGCTGACATTCTGAGGTCACGCTGATAAGCCAGCCAGATAACCTTCCAGCATGGAGATGAGAAATGAACGGTTTGTTTTTGTATGGCCAGTGGATCTGGTTGCCACAATATTCATTCATGAAAAGCCTTTGGTTGCAATGTGCCAGAGAACTCAAAGAAGTGTTTCATTCGGGTTTGCAAGTCACAGCAGATGCCGAGATTTGGTCATTTGTTGGATCTTGTCAGGGATTTTGTTTTCTTCATTGAACACATTTCCTCATAACCCATTTGTGGTTCCAATATCTTACCACCAGCTTTCCAATGCTAAGGGAACATTCGTTCATAGGGCCAAAAGCCGTCATGCCAAAAGTCAGGCCCTTTATCCCCTCTCTGTGAGGGCAGTGAGCGCTCCTCTGTAAACAGAGAAAGGAAAATTGTCAGTTTTCATATTGTGGCCAGAATCAGAGTTCCCAGGAAAGTCAGTCTAGAAAAACAGTATCCAGGCATAAAACAAAAAGAAATATTCTAGCATCTACTAATGTAACCTAACACATTTTTAAGAGGAAATAATAATAAAAAAAGAGATGTTTCACAAAATAAACAAAAAAAACAGAAATATACAAAAACATCTCTCTACTTAGGCACTAACAACTGTAATCTATCTGAAACAATTATAGTGATTTGATGCTACACCTTTTGATTTCAATAACTTTTTTTTTAACTTGAGTGAGAAACAAAATTTAAATGATTAAAATACATACTGCTGTACATAATTCAAATATTCTATGGGAGTTAATAGATGTTGCTTAATGGGTTAATTTGATGTTCTGTTTAAAAAGCTAAAACCAGTTACGATGACAGAGCACAAAAAAATAAATTCTCATACCTGCAATAGCAACAACAACCTCCACAGTTAATTTGACAGAATGAGTTTCTGTGGATATGTTTAATAATTGAGCTGCTAAATATACAAAGTTCAATTTATTCATTCTGGTCTACTTCACACAATGGGGATTGAGTCACTGGAATAAAATTCGGATGCTTTCAATCTCAGTCTGTCTTTCTTTTATAATTTTTTTTTCTTAAGTCAGGCATTTGGTAATACAGCCTGAAAAAAAAGAAGATAAAATGTCAGTGCACAGCAAAACCTTTCAGGGCCTAAAATTATTCATCCTTTCTATAGCCACCTTTGTTATGGATGCTTTGTAAAGTGGGGAATAGTTACTCCTTCTTTAAAAATAAGTCTTCGAAAACAACTTTTGGCATGTGAACCACAAAAATAGTTGTATTTAGTAAAAAGATCATTTACTTTGGAGTCATAAAACCAGGATTTGTATCATGGCTCCACCATTTTGTCAATGATTCAGTGATTCAATGAATATATAAATATATATATTTTATATATACACAAATTAACTGTCATGTTGTAGGCAATAAACAAATATTAATTTTTTTTCCAACTTTAGCATGAGCTTTAACATAAAAGACACTATGGTACACTGGGTTAAGAGAATGGACTCTGGTGCCAGACTTCTTGGGTCTGAATCCTGGCTCTTTTGACTTCGTGTCTCCCTGTGCCTTGGTTTCTTAGTCTGTAAAATTGAGATCATAATAGTATATACTACATAGGGTTGTTATGTGGGTAAATGGAATTTATTTATTTGTCCTGGGGAGAGAGGACTGAGGATTTCATCAGCCAGGGAGAAAGCTGCATGGAGAACCAGCCTTCAGCCCACACATCTGCGCCAGGCAGGGCAGATGACACTTGAGCCTCCCTGCTAGTCATGGACCAATGCAATGCAGGGTGGAGCTTAGCCCCCAGGAGGAAAAGGGCTCGAGCATGAGACCACGAGCAGGAGTCAGCCAGAAGACAAGGGCTAACAGTACCCGAGGGAGCAGCTTGGGTCTGAATACCACAGAAGTGGGCCCTATTGTGGCCACCACCCTCACAAGCTGGGCCTTAGGTGACAAAATATATCTGCAGTGATGACAAGTAGAAAGAAAAGGCAATGCCATAGCAAGCAGTACTATATGAAAATAGACATCTACTCCTCTTCTCCCTCCCACCCCAATACAGTAAGCATAAATACTGGGAAGGAATTTTGTGAATAAATTACTATCTCACCCTTGAAGGGCTCACAACTAGTTGGTAAGACAAACATGCAAACTGAGCAATATTGTACAATTAACTGGAGGACTGACTTCATAATGAGATATTATTTGTGTTGGGTCCTGAAGGATGAGTATTCTCCAAGCAGGCAAGGGAACGAAGGGAATTTAGAGGTAATATATGAGGCAAATGTCAGAGAAAATTCTCAGAGGCGTAAAAGTAAACGATATGTTCCAAAAAGAACATTTAATTATAATTATGGGCACCAGGGGAGGGAAGGGTGAGGAAGACGTGAGGAGACAAGAAAGAGGTGCTCCAGGATGGAAGGTAGAAAGAGTCTCATGCTAGGCATTAAAGGGCCTTCCCTTTATACCAAGAGAAAGAGTAGAAAATTACTCTAGGAAATTGGAAACCAGCAAGTGTTTAAAAACAGTAGAGTGTGGCATGGTCAGCATAATATCTATATATCACCAATCTTAATATGGAAAGTCCACAGGAGAGGAGAAACTGTGCATGGAAAGGAGGTTCAGTAAAACAGACCGTGAGAACTATGTCCACCACGGCAGTTACAGTTTCCAAAAAATGAACCGCAACCTAAAAGAATGGGGACTTTTGAGTCTCATGAGCCATAAATTTTCTTCCTTATTTTCTAAAATAAAGTAAATAAATCAATTGGTGGGGCACGATTTTAAGAAGGATATTTGATATAAGAAATTTTAGGAAAGGAAATAAACACCACTGCAGGGCTGCCAGGGAGCATATATAGGTACATTTTACTAGACCAGAAACCTCCCCAGGCATTAGCTAACCATCACGAACCATTAATTTCATGATTGTCTACTCTGTTAAAACCTATGGCTGATTTGCTGCATGCATACATACATACATACATACTGAAATGGAACTGACTACACAAATACCTCAAAAACATCTAAAGCTGATAAGTAAATACTGTCATTTGCTAAAGGTTCATCTCCGTATTGACCCCACTTTAGCCTCTCTTTGACCCTTTCTTCTTTTCCAATTGGAAGAAGAGAAAAATAAAGCAAATGAGCCACAATTTTTGGCAAAGCATATTTAAGATAAGGTCTGCCAAGCTCGAAACTAAAAATGCAGCAGCTGTTTTCACAAAACATGCATGACCAAAAATCCTGCTTGATTAAAAATCCTGCATGACTGACAATATACCTTTGCTTCTGGCCTCACAATCCCTGACCAAGATATTGATTTCAGCAGCTGTTGGATAACCCCAGAAGGAAGGAGGTTTTTTCTCACTATAGGGAAGAGGGTCCCCAAAAGAGGAGGATTTAGTGTGCATACTCAATAATGGCAGTGCTTGCAAGGAGAAAATCTTTGCATCCAATTGGGAAATCTACATGGGAATGGAAAAGTAATGATTTCACAGTGTGGATAGACTAAACACAATGCACATGCTGAATATTTGGAGAAGCATCTGACTTCTCTTGCAGAAGAGAGCTCCTGGAGCCCAGCCATGATGTCTGGGACTAGACATACTTCTTGAGAAGCATGGCATGTGCCTTCCTGGTGCTGGTCACATGAGGTGCCCATGTCTCTGTCATGGCAACAGTGCAAGTGGCAGTAGCAAACACCGAAAAAGTGTCTAAGGCAGCATTGTCTCTCACATCAGCCTGGCAGCTGTGATGGGTCCAGGCCAGAGGCATTTGTGGACACAGTCCAACAGAGTTAATGGCCACTGCCTGGCAAGGGGGCAGCTGGCAGATGGAGAAAACGGCTTAAGGCTCAGAATGTAAAGGAATTCCATGGTGAGAACTGTACTTAACAGCACCAACGAATACAGCAATGAGTTAGAAAACAAAAACTTGGAGGAGTTGGAAGGCAAATAAATAGCCCTTTTATCTTCCTCATTCAACTTCAAAACAAATAGCAAGAGAGACAAGTTAGACATGTGGAGATAAAATTATCACACAACTACATAAAGCTTATTGCAGAAGGGGGCTCAAAATCTGCAGTTAAAATAGACTTGTTTAGACTTCATCCTAAGTTAGACATTGGCACAGTTAGACAACAGCAAGCCTCGTCCACTGACGGAGGTTTGGTGGATGGAACACCAGGATTTTATGTCCTGTGGGCAAACCAGATCTGAAAAGTAAGAAGGAGCTGAGCTGGACACATTAGGAATTGAAGAATCTTCCTAATAAAACTACACACTCACCCACCCAAAGGTAGAAGTAAGCAGAAAGACAGAAGCTCTCTAACCCACCATGATTTTTTTCTCTAGGAGAGTGAAGCAGGATTTCTTTCCCCTTCATGGAAACATGGGGAGCAACGAAAGTAGGAATACTATTCCATTAACTGTAGTAACAATAGCAACTAATACGGTTTATTGTCTGCCATTATTGTGCTTTGTCTGCATCATCTTATTTAACCCTCATTACAACTTAATAGGTAAGTAATGTTTTTAAACCTCACTTTTACAGATCAGTATACAGAATCTGGGACTAGATGTCTCGCCCAAGGTCATAGTTGTTAAGAGCCAAGTCTGGAGTCTGTGCTTCAGACCCCTAGACTCCTCTGCCTCTTACAGGTGAGGATCGTGAGTTCCTTCACGCTCCACCAGGAAATGAAAGAGACTGGGTATGGGTAGAAGTGAGTTCAAGTTCCACATATTATCAGGTAGGAGAACTGACAAAACGCCCTTGGTTTAGTTATCACCTACTTCCTCGAGATAGTGAGTTCTCTGCTAAACAAATTCTTTAGTGCAAATATATATTTTTTCATAGAAGCTTAGGGTTAATTATATAATGTATATGAAATACATAGTTCCATATTCTAAGCACATACAAAGTGAAAGCTTGTAGATATTAATTTGAGTTGTGGCCAACGTACATAGGCCTTGAACTATATCACCCTTTTACCTGTATCTATAACCTTTAAATATTGATGGTGAGAGACAGCAGTGTGTTTACAAAAGTATGTTCTGTTGTAACTATAGAGCAACATCATGCCAAAAGGAAGTACTTATGGTCCAAGATTCTTACATTGCCATCTACCTATGAAAAGCAAATTGAAATATATAGATAATCAGATTATTTAACTTAAAGCTATTATAATTCTTACCATTTGGTGGTAAAAAGAGCAAAAATCAGATAATTCTGATTTTCATATGTGATTTGAATGGTTAAATCAGAAATAGAAAATATTGGGATATTTTTATCTCTGTAAGTTCCTTCCTATATTAAATGGCTTTCCTGTGCTTTTTGGAAGCCCCAACTCTTTCCCCATCTGGACCATAATATAGTATATATAATATTCCACTAAATAAACAAGACGTTTAGAGTACTATTTGCATCACCTTTTCCTTTTTGGTAGGTTAGGACAGTAAAATATAAAAATAGCATCTCAAAGGAAGATTGTGACAAAGCTGTCAGGAATTCACTTTGGTCTTTGGTGTCCCCAGCTGCCATCCTTGCTATCTCTGCTCTTTCCTTCCTGTTCCTACTCTTCTCCAGGTACACAGAGCTCCTGCTTGACCAGATTTCTTCTTTCATGAAGAGAAATTATCTGGTTAATAAATTGATGGATGTCTCTACATAGAAGTATTTCTGTTTTACGATTAGTCTATAGCATGACTGCAGAGCTCAAACAAGGCAATAGATAGATGTGTGGAATTCCAAACACAAATACAGGCGATTTAGGGAGAGGAGAGTTTTGCAGGTTCCCTTAAAACGACAGCATCTAAATGACACCACTAGCCCCACCTCTGAAAATTAAGGCTGATTCTAAGGATATCAGCTATGAAAAAGGATTGAAAGTTTATAATTTCTGGAATAAACAAAATAATAGAGTCCAGTGGCCTTGAAAAGATCTCTCTGTTGTCACAGTAGCTCTTATACACTTTCATATTTACTAAGTAAAATTTCAAAATTATACAGTTTCATTTTGTTGTCTTTTTAAAATGTACATACGCCTAAGCTGAATAACATTCTAAGCTTAATAAAGCATCCAGCCAACATTTTCTAAGATACTTCTGTGCCTGACCATGTGCCAGGTACAAAGGATACAAAGATATCCATGTAAGGAGCTCAGTAATTAGGAAGGAAGCCAGTCATGTAAACAAATAACTAAAAGGCAATATAATAAGTGCTTTAACAAAAGAACTTTCACAGAGCTGTGAGAGCACAGAGATGAGAGTAACGGAGTCACCTGGAAAAAGTCTCAGAAGACTTCTTATAAAAGGTGACCTTTTAACTGGATCCAAAATAAGTGCAGTTTTTGATCAAAGGAAAAAGGCAGCAAGCACAAAGCTGCAGAGAGTTGAAAGTACTCTACAAAAATGGGAAGAATCACACATATGAATGAAATAATCTTCGTTTATTTACACCTTCTTTTAGTTTCTGGGGAAAAATGTGACTATTTCCAAACTCAAAGAACATTCAAGCACCGCCTCTTGATTAAATCTAAAGACATAACTATGCACTAATAAACCCATGTCCTGAAATATGCACATGGGTATTTTACTGAGAAAACATATATCAACAAAGATATGGGTAGACATGGAAACTGCTAGATATAAGCCAGTAGGCATCCAGATAAAAAACAAAATTTTTAAATTGTGGTTTTATTAATTCTTGGAATGGGGCTAAATGCTAAGAACCAAGTCAGAGGGTTACATACCCCTATTGTGCACAGAAGTCATCTGGTCCTCTGAATATCAGGCTTTGGGGAATAGGCACTGAAAATTATGCTATGATACTCTGGGCTATTGCTATTATTGTCCCTTGTCCTTTGACTCTGACCTGGGAGTCTCATGGCTTCTATAAAGCTCTACAACAGAGCTTTGAGCAAACTCTTGGGACAAAACATGCAAAGAAAAATGGAGCTTTCAACATATCCACAGTGTAAAAGCCCAGATCCTAGAGAGAAAGGGAGGCCCAGAAAAGTATGTCAGATGCTGCAAGATTTCAATTTGTTATATTTGATTGAGCTACATGGGGCAAAGAATTAAAAGCTAAATAGGAAACAACTAAAAAGCAGAGTTTACTGCAGTCTTCCCCTGCTGAAGAGACAGAAATTGTTCAAGACTATCCAACAAGGAGAAAATCTAAAAAATTCCCAAGCTCCCAGTTTCCATTTGGAACTTCTGGAGAGCTACATGTAAGATATAAGGAGAAGTAGACTCTATAAAACTTCACCCATCCTTGAGTTATCTCGATCCTATCAGGAGGCAATTCTCCATGGGCCCATTTCTACACATCTTATAAGCAGAGGCACTGACTGTCTTTGTTCCTGATTACTTTTCAAAAATGTTTTCATATAATATCAAACAGCCATGAAAGAAAAAGTGTCTTTCTTAGAAACAAAGGGCAGGTTGTTTAAAAACTGTAGATTTATTCAGCTTATTTATTTCTTCTTGCATAATTTGTGGCAGTTTGTAACATTCAAAAAATTTGTCCACTTTATATAAGTTGTTGAATTCACAGGCACTGAGTTCTTTATAGTAGTCTCTGCTTATCTTTTTAATGTTTATAATTTCAGTGGTGATGTACCCTTTTTCATTCCAATGTTTACAATATGTGGCTTCTCTCTTTTTCCTTGCTTAGCCTGACTAAAGATTGACCCATTTTGGTGATATTTCCAAATAACTGGCTTTTGCTTACATTGATTTTCTCTATTATATTCCTGTTTTCAATTTCATTGATTTCTGCTGTAATTGTTATTACTCCCTCTATTATAATTGTCTGGGGTTTAATTTTCTCTTTTTTTCTCATTTCTTAAAATGAAATCTTAAATCGTTTCTTTAAAATTTGCTTATTTTCTAAGAAAAGCATTAAAAGCTGTAAATTAACATTGAAACACTGCTTTAGATGCATGCCCCAATTTTTGATGTTTTGAATTTTCATTGTCATTTAATTTAAATGCTCTAGTTTCCCTTTTGACATTCCCTCGAACCATGGGCTATTTAGAAGGGTGTTTATTTCCAAATATTTGAGGATTTTTCAAATAGTTTTCTGTTGTTGGTTTCTGGTTTGAATTCCATTTAGCCCAAGAACATACCTTGAATGATTTCTGTTCTTTTATATTGGTCTATCTAGAATAATGTCTAGTTTGGTGAAAGTTCTGTATGCACCTGACAAAAATGTGTATTCTATTGTGGTGTGGAGTGTTCTAAATGCATCTAATACATCCATTTGGTTGATAGTGTTGTTAAAGCCTTCTATTTCCTTACTTATTTTCTTTCTACTTATTTTATCTATACTGAGAGTTGAAGTCTCCAACTCTACTTGTAGATTGGTTTATTCTATTAAACTCTATTGTTCAGTACATACATATTTAGAATTATGCCTTTTTGTTTAATTGTCCCCTTTATTGTTATATTGTCTCTGGTAATATCCCTTGTGCTGAGGTCTAGTTTGTCTGATACTAGCCTCTCTAGTTTTCTTATTTCTTCTTTAGCCTCTCTAGTTTTCTTTTGATTACTGTTGAATTGTAGTATCTTTTTCATATTTATACTTTAACCTATCTAATTTTTTATAGTTAAAATAGATCTTACTGACAGGATATAGTGGGGCATTACTTTTTTATCCAATCTGAAAAATCTCTAATTTTTATTTGGTATATTTATACAGTTTAGATAATATATTATTGGAATAGTTTAAAATCTCCTATCTTATCTCCAATTAGGCATTATTATTTATACTTCTTTTAAATGTCTTAGTGATTGCCCTAAAGTTTACATTGTACATCTTTAATTAATCATGTGTTGTAAGGTACTTACAACAGTATAATTTCAACTCTTTCCCTATCTTTTGTGTTATTAGTCATACATTTTACATCACATATGCCATAAACATGCAATAAATTGATATCATTTTTACTTCTGATAGTTATCTTTTAAGGCAATTAAAAATAAAAACTGAATTTTATACATTTTTATGAATGACATTTCTAGTACTCTTTCTTAACATAGATCCTAGTTTTTGTCTGGCATCTTAGTCCTTATTTCTGAAGAACATCCTTTAATATTTCATAGGTCTGGCAATAATGAATTGTCTCAGTTCCTGTTTTTCTGAAAGGGTATTTATTTCTTCTTCAATTTTGGAAAATATTTTCTTGGACTATAGAATCTAGGTTGACAGGTTTTTTTCTGCAGCACTTTAAATATGTCACTCTCTTGTCCCCTGGATTTTATAGTTCATGATAAGAATCTATTCTAATTTTTATTTCTTTGAATGTAATATGTACTTTTTATCTGGCTTCCTTCAAGATTTTCTCTTTCTCTTTGGGTTATATCATTCAAATATTATGCTTCTAGGTGTGTTGGGAAGTGTATTTTGCTTTATGTTCTATGAGTTTCTTGGACCTGTATTTCGTTTTTAAATTTATTAATTTTGAAAAAGTCTTAGTTATTATCTCTTCAAATATTTCTTCTGCTCAGTCCATCTCTCTTCTCTTTCAGTGATTCCAACTGCATTTATGTTAGACAATTTAATATTGCGCCTCAGCTCTCGGATGGACTGTTATTTTGTTTGTTTTATGCTTGTCAATTTGGAAGATTTCTCTTGGCCTATCTCTTAGTTTACTGTTTCTTTTCTTTACTGTATTGATTCTACTGCTGAGATCATCACAGGCATTCTTGTCTTCTATAACTGTTTTCAATTTCTTGCATTTCCATTTAAGTCTTTCTCATAGTTTTCATTGCCTACAGTTTAAATGTGTCTGCAAAATTTTATGTGTTCAAAATTTAAGCCAAAAATTCATATATTGATAGTTTTTGGAGGTGGGACCTTTGGGACATAATTAGGATTAGATAAGGTCAGCAGGGTGGAACTGCATGATGGGACTGGTGGATTTATAAGAAGAGAAAGAGAGACCTGAGCTGACATGCACACTCTTGCCCTATCATCGCGTCATGCCCTCTTCCATTCTATGACATGGCAAGAAGGTCCTCACCAGATGTTGATACCATGCTCTCAGACTTCCCAGCCTTTAGGACTGTGAGCTAAATAAACTGTTTTCTTTATGAATTTCCTAGTCTATGGTGTTCGGTTATAGCAACATAAAATGGACTAAGACACCATCCCTCAGCTGAAATTTTCTATCTATTCATCCATGTTGTCCACCTTTTCCTCCAGAGTCTTTCGCAGACTATTCAAATTTATTTTATGGCTGGTCCGAAGGTAGTGAGTTATCTCACTTGACTGTTCACAGTCAGTTACAGATTGAACTCCTTGTTCTACTACTTAACCTCCCTCCTCACTACTGCACTTGACTAGTCTTAAAAAAAAAAAGAAAAAAAGAAAAAAAATTTATTTTAAATTCCCTTTCTGATAGTGCTAACATAGGGATCATATTCAAATCTGGTTCTGTTGATAGTTTTGTCTCTTGACAGTTTTTTCGTTCATTTGTTTTTTCTTCTTGATTCTTTGTGTATCCTGCATTTTAGTTGAAACCTGGATATCTTTCAACAAGTATAAATCATATTTGTGAGTGAAAACAGGCATGCCTTTTCTCTTTCTATTCTCAGGGTTTGTGTCAATTTAGTCAATAGTTGAGCTGAGTTTATTTTTTGTTGTTTTGGTTTCTATGGTTACACTTAGGGCACCACAAGCTTCAGATTTACCTGATGTTACATTGTGCATGAAGTGAGGCATAGTTTTTCAAAGAATTTTTCTCAATGTCAGCTCTTTCGTCAGTTTTAGATCTTTCTGCTGTGCCTGTGCCTAAGAAAAGTCTCCCTCCTTGCTTTGCCCTTCTCCCAGCTTATACAGCTGTTAGTTGTTATAGGTCACTCACTAGCTTGATAGAGAAGGGTGGGAGAAGAGAGCAAAGAGGGTTGTTCTCTGTTGTTCTGGTTCAACCTCAGCCTAAGGCTATCACTGTGCATCCAGGTCTGGGAAATGGGCCTTTTATGTGGTCATACTCTGTCCCTAATGGT
>RJWJ010037769.1:0-15348 GCA_004363605.1 Indri indri
TCAAGACTTTAAATTTTGATGTGCTGAACTTGTCATATAAAACAAGTGTATTTAGAAAAATACTCATTCTACGCTTCTGTCTTCACCACAGAGCTCTTTTTTGCATTCTGCAGTGAATTGCATCTCTGCATAGTTTGAGAATCCGTGGGCCTATAGTGATCTTTTAGGCAATTAAATAGGTTATCAATGACATACATGCTTAATAAATGCAATTTTACCCTAAAAATAAAACGTATTCCTGATTGCACTGACTTATATAAAGGTTTCGGTGCCTTTTATATTTACATAAACTAGGTTGTAGATGTAGGTACTTTAAGTTATATAAGGCTGCACAGTGTTAGGGTGTTCACGTGGAATTATGCCACATAGAGGAGGTGATCTGGGGCTAAATATAAAGGGACAGCTATGGAGAACTCTTTCTGTACTGGTTTAACATCCTGGTGACGAAACTCTGCGTGCCACGGCACTCATAGGAAAATGCACGCTGTATTTTGGAAAGCTGAGTAATTTCGAGAAATAAATTATCTACTCCCACCCAACACACCCAGAGAAGTTCATTCTGTCCCTCCTTCTCTACTGTCTCTCTCCATGTTTAAGTGCAATGTGAGCAGATCTGTGGGATTAAGTCTTCATTTTGCTTAGCCGCTGACTTGATTTGCTTCTTACAATTGAAGTACATATTATTTCTTATTGTTGCTATATACAAAGTGATTGAATAAGAACTATAGACATTTATAAATAAAATAAGCTTTATTTAGGATTTTGTACCTTGGAGCAAATAGGCATTCTTACTTTAAAAATTTACAAATTGTAAGGAAGTTTTGTTTTAATTTTTACTTTATTTTTTTCTTTGTATATCATTACACTTTTTCCGGTGCTATTAGTTTTACTACAAGGATGCTATTCTTCTGATGGACACTCTTGACACAAAACAAATTTCAAATCCCAGCTCTATCGTTAACCAGCTGTAAGACTTTCCAGAAGTGAATTAACCTCTCTGGGTTTCAATATTCTCACCTGTAGTAAGGAGGGCATTGACTCTAAGTGTAAACGTAAGTGACGGTGACCTCTTTTCTATTTGGAATAAATTGGCACTCAAGTAAAATGCTATTCCTCCTTGAAATTCGAAGAAGTGGAGTTTGATAGATTTGACTACTTTTTGCATTCTGCTTTTGACATCCATCTTTGAATATTAATGAAAATTTGAGTTCATATTCAGACAGTTTCTTAGTTTGTTTCATGGAACTACTACAATGACAAAAACAAAGCTTTGAAGAAAGAAACTTAGTTATTTTTCAAAAATGTGAATTTTCCAAGTACTTTACCTAAATTCTAAATAAATTTTCCCACTCTGAAATTCAGTGATACTATCAACTTGAAAGTTATGAAAGTCCATTTTAAAGGTGATTGGTTTTCTTTGATCACCAGGAACTTAAAAATATATGATTTGAGACTTGAACCCAGGTATAGATGGTGGCAAAGTTTTCCCTGTTATATACTATTTATCTATTAAGAAAGAAGGTCAAATATACATTTTTTATCATATCAGGTAGTTGGATTTGGGGAATCCTTCTATTCCATTTAGTTCTCTCTCTATCTCCAAACTTTCTTCATCTCTTTTTACTATAAGACGATGCTTATATTTCACCAGGTACCTGTTACCAATCTTATAATGTCGAGTACAGGAAAAGCACACAAGAATAGATTCCTACCATTATTACATAGCATAATGGAGAACTGTATGAGTTTTGGATACATGCTGCCCATGTTAGAACTGCAGCATTTGTTAAGTAATATATTTTGGGTAAATTATTTAACTTCTTTGTGCCTCATTTTCCTCACCTGTTCAAAAGAATGTAAAGTATATAATCACAATGTAATTAACTTCAAGAAATTTTTATATACAAAATGAATTAATTTTATAGGGAGAAAATGTTAGGTACAGAAATTTTGCTAATGTTTCCAGGCATTCTTTGTGCATCACTAGTGCTTGAGGTGGATTTATTTTATTATTGCTTTCCTTACTACCTGTCATTATTTCTTGCAAGGTTTTGAGTGTGCTTAGACCACCCAACACTGATCCCAGTGACCCTGACCTCATATCCTCTCTGTTGCCACTGCTTTACTCCAGACTCTGCTCTTGGCCGTTCTGACTCTTACTATAATAGTAACTAGACACAGGCTCCAAAAGCTAATTTTGCTTTATAGTCTGTCTGGAGTTTTGATGACTGGACTGTACCTCATTAACAAAATTTAATTAACTGGCCATGATTGCTCTAGATGCAATCATATACCCTTCTTTTCTATTCTAGGTAGATACATCTTACTGGCTTCATTTATAATTGGGGAACAGAGCTGCAAAAACCCGGACACTGCTCCCATTGGAACATAAGTTTGGAAGAGAGAGAGATGGAAATAAATATCAGGGCATAGGTTATTCCTCAACAGAGATACCTTAGCATTTTTTTTAGAAGTTGGGAGAGGAAATTACAATCTGATATGATGAAGTTAATTTTATCCATAAGGTGGTACACATTGCTTAGCTTTGGTCGTAATCCTCCATCTTGAAGAAAGATTCGAGAAATTGGTTTTTCAGGAGAAAAATAAAACAATTATTTTTATTTTATAGCTTTTATGGATCTTGTTATTTAATTCCATGTTTCACGTTGTTCCTCATTTGATGAGCCTCTGTTTTATTCCTGCCATTTAAAGTGTTTGAATTTGCTATCTTTGTGTTTTTTTAATATGAGCACATGATTAATGCTACACAGTTTCTTATCATCATTTTGGTTTTTCACAAAAGTTTTCCCAAATAGTTAAGGACAACTAAAAGCCATTTTTAGTGGTTTAGAAAAGGCAGAGAAATAATTAAAGGTGAGTTAAAAGGGCTTCTCCCTCTGCTAGGGAACATAACTTTATATGAGGCTCAAAAATGATTTCAGAACCTACTGCTCATTTGTGACTAAACATCCCTTTTACAGTTAGAAGAACCAGTTCTTTGTCACTCACTACATGCCATATCTTTGCTAGTCATCAAAGGCGACCTCTATTCACGGATAACCTGTTTTATTCAAAAAAACTGTTTTGACAGAAATAATTGTTGTAAAAGTGGTAGTTATGCAGTAAAAGTTTATATGAAGTGATATGTCATCATATGGGGAAGAATAAGCAAGCACAAAGACGTCTACACAAGTGAGGATAGTACTGGAAGCTGAGTCTTAAAACCTGAATTAGGTTTATCAGGCGGAGAAGGATAATGAACTATTTTAGAACATACGAAGCAGCATATGGCCAGGAATAATTGAATTGAATCGTTCTGTAGAACTATATTTGTTGCAGACATAAAGAAGGCTAGTAATTCTACATATGATAGTGCTAGCCTATATTTTTAATTTCTTACTCTTTCTGTATGTACAAAATTCGTTATTTAGACTAAAAGGGATTATTTGGATTAAAAAGGTAAGACTTTTTAAAACCCAATCATGCAGATGAAGTCCAAACCAGGAACATATCTAGAGTTGGAAACTAGAATTGGAAATCATAGAATTTCTTAACCTAATTTCTTAGAGCAGTATATCTCAAACTTAAATATGCAACAAAGTCACATTAGATTGCTTTTTAAAAACATAAAAGCACATTGATGGTCCTTAATGTCAGAGATCCTGCCTTAGTAGATGAAGGATGGTGACAGAGTCAGCTCTTAATATCTCCTGTTATTTCCAACATCGTTCTTGTGTGAATTTTGCCCCCAAATATATAAACATGATAATATATTTGTATTAATTTATTACTGAAATATATAACTAGGAATACACTCTAAGAATACTTGTGGTAGAGCTACAATATATTTAGTTATTTTGATGAAGTGTTATATGATGCAAAGTATCGAGGATGGGTTATAGACTCGGGGTCATTCAGAATTAGTGGCCCTTACTTCATCATAAAGTCTTCATCTTTGAATGCATCACTTATTTTTTAACATTCAAAAATTGAGAAAAATACAGTACAGAATCCTTTAGCTGATTTACACTTATTTAATACATGGAATTTGCCACTGAGGTTTCTTCCATCTCTAACCAATACAAATTCATTAACAAGGACATTTTGAACATTCTAGGCTAATAGTTTACACTCGAACATATGCATGGTTTCTATGCCCATTGATTAAATTGTCAATTTCTAAAGATATTTGTGGCACTTTTGTTTCTCATTGCAATTATATAATTAAAGTAAGTTAATAAATAAGTAAACATGTATTCAAGTCTGTTCATAATTATAAACAAAAGAAAGTTATTATTATGGAGACTAAAAGAACAAATGAAAGCAAATCACTAAAGATAATTGTTTCTGATTTGTTGGGGGGGGCAACTATAAAAAGTTGGGGCAAAAATCCTAACAGTATGGTAATATTTTGCACTCAGATTGCTTGTTAACTGTTTTCAAATTCTTGCCTATTTAACAGAGGATTTGATGCATTATATACATAGTTTGTGCAAGAAAAGATGATACAGGTCTCCAATTTATTAACCTAATAAAAGTCTCTACAGTTCTGACTCAGGTGGTGCAAATGTAATTTACGTAACCAAAGCATTTTTACCCCTATAATATTCTGAAATTTTTAGAAAATGAAATTAAATAATCAACACTTAAAAGTGTATTAATATATTTCAAATTAAAATATGTACAGATATTTGTATTAGGTTTTACCATCCTTTATTTTAACTAACCCTACATGTTAACTGACTCACTATTTATTTGAATCACATTGGATAAAAAGGCTCCTGTGGTATATTAAATAAAGAGCACATTAAGTGACAAAAGTACAGTATTGAACTTAAATCATTAAACTAGTGAGGTGTGAAAATCCAAAAAGGGAAAAATAAACTTGTTAACACTTGGTTTATAATGCTTTGCTTTATTTCCTGATTTCTCAATTAGGTAAAATTGATATATTGAAACTCACTAATATATTGGAAAAAAACAAAAAAAATAGTTTTGTGAGTTTAGTTTGTTTAAAGGTAACCATAAAAGAATTATTTAAATTTTATAGACTGTTCTTTTCCTTTGAAAATGTTTCATTGCCAGAGAACTAAGAGATAGTAATTTATATCTCAATACAGAAGTAAAAAAAATAGATCAATGCTTATTACAACTATATAAATATATTATCTAAAAAAGAAGTTTAAAGGTCAAATAATTATTATTTTACTGACAAAATCCAGTGAAATAGATAAATTAGAAGAAAATGTTTATTCTATACAGCCTATTAAAATTAAATTGCTGTGAATGATTATCTGGATTAATAATCTAGGGCAAAGTTTTGGCAACTTCTGATATTTAGATGCCCCCACTTTTTTTCTTTCTTTTTTTCTTTTTTTTTTGCTATTTCTAATCAATTGCTAGAAATGTATTTTCTCTGTGTTATTAATATTTTAGCTTATACCCAAAGTAGTTAACCAATATTTCAGGATAAAAGTCTGACATTTTACAGCTGAGACTGTAAATTTTCACATAACCTCTACTGAATTAAATAATTATATGTCTAATTACATCTCATTTATTTGAAATTTGTTTGGTGTAGATTCTCCTTGCATTGAAACTTTTATATTTCTCAACCTCTGGAATCTATCATTCTACCCTCTACTTCCATGAGTTCAACTTTGTTAGCTCCCAAATGTGAGTGAGACTATACAATATTTATCTTTCTGTGCCTAGTTTATTTCATTAACAGAATGATTTCCAGTTTCATCCATGTTGCTGCAAATGACATGATTTCATTCCATTTTATGGCTGAATAGTATTCCTGTGTGTATATATACTACCTTTTCTTTATCCACTCATCTGCTGATAGTGCTTCAGTAAACGTGAATATCAGTTATCCCTTTGATAGACAGATTTCTTTTTCTTCGGGGATGAAGAGAGGTTGGTTAATGAGTATAAACATACCTTTAGAAGCTATAAGTTATAATGTTACATAGCTGAGTAGGGTGACTATAGTTAGCTGCAATGTATTGTGTATTTCAGTGTAGTTAAAACGGAGAATTTGCAATGTTTCCCACATATAGAAATGATAAATACTCAAGGTGATAGTTACCTCAAATACTCTGACTTAATCATTACCCATTCTATGCATGAAACAAAATATCATATATACCCCATATAGATGTAAAATATTAAGTAGCAATAAAAAACGTTTATGTATCCAATATGTAAAAATTAGATAATATATTTAAAGAGCCAAATACATTGCTTAGTTGAAGTTAGGTGTTTAAAACTAAAATTCTTTTCTCTCTCCACCCATTTATTCCTAAAAAGTAAAAGCATTTGAGCTGCAAAAGCCCTCTGTTTAATTCTCGTGGCCACAAAAATATTTTTGTATGTGTATGCTTTAATGATGACTGATGATCCATGATGCAATGCTAATTTTGCAGCATTTTTGCTGTCTTGCCAGAAACAGCCTGCCACCCAGCAAGATTTTGATGACTACTTCTTGATTTTTAAATCAGGACAGAATTTCCAAAATTATTTCTGCATTTACCTAATTGAGTCATTAACATTTTGCACAAGATTAATTGCTATATGATGGTTTTGCTCTTTGGCTTCCTTCTGTGCTAAATTCCCAACCAAATGGAATTAGAAGCATATGATTTCTGCCTTTCTCATATCAGAATTCATTTTGTGATTATATGCCTATATTTTTAACAAGTGTGGTTATCTTCTCTATAACCATTTAATAATAATTATTTATATTTTTGGCCATGTTTGAAATTATATATAACTGATCTTTCAAGAGGCTTCTACCACTTCATATTTACTATTACAGGGTTTACGGGAGGAAACAGAGGAGGAAATATGGTGATAGGTTTGTCTCTTTGTATTTACTTTTATTAGAAAAACAGAAGTTTTGTCTGATTCTCCCTACCACCCAGAAATTTCCCTCTTAATTATCATTGCCCAGAATGTAGTCATTCTGGTAGACATGTGGTCAGCCCCTGTCCTTAAGGAAGGCTCAGACTTCCCAGAACATGATTATCTTGATTGGCTTTGACCTATCATTATCCATCACAAGACTGGACATATTGGAAGAAGGAATATGTGTACAGGTTAGCAGCGGTACATGTCACTTACTTACAGACTTTGAAGACTTGGTATGAGGATTCCATGAGAAAGTATGTAAGTAACATTCCAAAATAAATGCTAAATAAATGTTAGTCCCATAATATCACAGAGTTGTATATCTGCCTCATTCTTGCATTTGCTAGGGTATTAATTGCTATCTGAGGGCAGAATTCCTATTTAATTCATCCACACGCATCACACACTATCTCAGACAGTGAACCTGGAAGCCATATATTTGAAATTAGGAAATTTACACTTAGCCTTTACCCTCTGTGGTACATAACTCTGTATCACTGTATGCTGACATTTGTTTGAAAACACTCATAGTAGGCTTTAAGCTTTGGGAAGCTTGGGATTACAGGAGTTCCTTTTCTAAATTGACTTCCAGGTTATCAATCTTTAGGTATTATTTGAGTAAAAATATTAATTATAAGGCCATTCATGTGGTAAGATCAATTCTAAAGGATCTTTGGCATGACTAGATTTAAAAAAAACTTTAAATACACATAACCTTTTGTTTCTTGCTTTGCTAATAACACACTGGACTTTCTGTTCCCTATTTCCAATATTATCTTCACATGACCTTTCTGAGATATTTAAAGAAAAAAACAATAATCCTTTATCTGATGCCAGTGGAAAGTAGTGAACTAAAATTAACAGTGACTTTTTATATCTTCGAGAAGATAAATACTACCACTATTGTAAAATATTTTATCAAAGAATAAATCCCAGTAGCAAGAAGCAAGCAAAACCATGACTTCCTTGAAATCAAAATAAAACTATGAAAACTGAGCTGGAGTTGAAAAAGAAATGACAAGCAACAAAATATGTTAAGTGACTTATAGAAAATATATTATTATAAGCATTTTTTAAAGTTCATTCTACTGGAAATGATTGAGATGTTGTTCATTGTACATTAAAAATATATTCTTGTCAATTAACCCTGGAAAAAATTTGGCTAGGACAACATTATGAAGGTTTTTGTTGTTTCCCCCAAGTCCCATACCTCCTAGAACTTTTAATTCATGAATATACTGTGAGTCTTCAAGAGATAAAAATGGTATACAGTGTTTCCCAAACTTAATCTGTCAAAGAATCACTGTAGAAACAAATATTACACAAAAACAGCACTTAGAGAAACACATTTTGGAGAACACTGGCTAAATAACTCTGTTCAGAAATACTATATCCTGGAACAAATTGCTCATATTGTTCAACACAAAGGGGTGCACTTCCAGTTACAGCTCTAAGCAAAAGAGAAGCTTCTAGACAAAAGAGGCTTTAAATCCAATCATGTGGATGCAGAATATGAAAGGAAAGCATCTAGTAACAGAGCAGAACATCTGATCCCGTACAGAAAATGCAGCCCCTATGGTTTAAAGAGATTGCTTTTCTAGAAGAGGGCAGAAACTGCAGTAGCATAATATCACCAGAGATAATGAATACTGCTAAATAACTAAATTTAGAGCCATAAAGTAAGGAACTGGCCTTAAAATATATAACAGAACATCAGAGACAAGACTATTATCAGTCACACGGATTCATAAGGGGATTGAACTAGAATTAATTATTTACCTAGAGCAGTTAAGATCTACTGGAGACACATGTCAGAACCCCACTGTACGTTTGTTGTTCTTCTAATACATTACATATTATTTAAAAAGTATGGTCTATATATATCTTAACATAAAGTATAGATTCAAACATGCTTATAAATTATTTGACCATTCTAAAACAATCTTAAACGTCCTCTAGAAATTTTCAGAATGTATGTATGCTGGACTGTGTTCATCGACCTGGTTATTAGATGCAGGAGTTTTGAAATTAAAATGTGAAAAACTTCATTAATAAAACCTCCCACAAAATTTTCTCTGTATCCATAAACAGTGTATCAATCTCTACATAGATCACAATTTTTCATTAGAAATTATGTTAGATGATCACATGCAAATGTATGGGTGGTTTTTAAATTTCTTTCCTTCTGTAATCCATGAAATTCACTAGCATAGAAACCTCATGATGTCTTGGATCTTTGCTGTGCTCATGAATGTAGTCTGAGTATCTAGAACAGTGAATGTCAAATAGGTGTTCAATACATTTTTGTTCAATAAATAAAATTCAGTCACATGCTTAACAACAAGTAAACTCATAAACACACACACATACACAAACTAAGAAATTTCTGCTTCTGGGGATGATTATTTTCTAGGTTTGTAAATATGCACATCCAGTTAATATGTCCATATTAAGTACTGTTGCATGCAAATGTTTTGTAATCTGGGAACATACCAAACAGGATTTGTGTAAAAAAAAAGTATTTGGTTCCAAAAAAAAAAAAAAAATCTTTTATGTTTGCTTATTTAAATTTAGGTAATATAAACATTATATATTAATATTTAGATAATGTTCTTGAAAACACAAAAGGCAATAGGTAAATGATAATTAATGAATTGTTGATAATCATTAAACAAGGCAGGAGAGCCTTAATGTAAAGAAATTTAACACTTCCCCTTAGCTTTAAAGAAGAGGTTAGCTCCAGGACTTTCAACTTAAAATGGGTCATGAGAGAAAGATATAAGATTTCAGATAATTATTGAATTTATAATTCTAAGTCTTAGAACTGTCTTAGAAACCACTTAAAACATCAATCTCCATGAAATGCTTCAAATATGTTTGTTATATCCTTGAAAACAAGGATCTCTGTCCAAACTCTGTGCTTGAAAGTTTGTTGAGATATCATTTAAATATCCGTATCTATTTTACATAGGCTGAACTTGACTCTTAGAAGTACCTGCAAAGACGGAAAGATTCTACAAGAAAGATATTGGACAAAATAATTACTGCTTGTGCTACAAATAATGTAACTGTAGGGAAGAAAAAGTAATATCTTTTTTTCACCATCACAAAGTTCATGCCTAAGACCCCCTACAAGAAAAGACAGATCAACAAAAGAAAATCATACAAATTCATTTAATAAGTTTTATGTGGCACAGGAGGCTTCCTAAGTAAAGTATGACCCCAAAGAATAGAAATCTGTATATTTTTATGGACATTCATGCAAAAGTATGATTAGAGAACAAAAGAGTATGATCTCATGGGAATACGCAGGGTAGGGGGAATTTAGCAAGACCTGTCGAGATTCATCTTGGCATCCCTGTGTGGCTTTGACTTTCCTGTAGTTATGAGGCAGAACACCTGCCACATGAGAGTCTTTGGGAAGCAGGGAGGGAGAAGGTCAGAGAGGGATCTTCCTAGGCTTTATGACCTGCTGCAAGGACAAAGGGAAGTTGAATGTGAGAATGATCCTCCTTCTTCTGTTTTCTCAAATGCCAAGACTCCATATTTTGGGGTAGTGTGTAATAAACCCCATCATAGCCATATATTAAATACACAAATATGTTTTTTACTCAGGATATTACATTTCATAGATAGTTTTTAAAAGTCCATTTTTTACATTAGTTGTATATTATTCTGATGGGTGTAGTAGCAAACTGATGAGAAAAAACAAACTGAAAGAGAATCTTTTCCTTTTAAGAAATCATGTGATGCATTGGCCTTCAGAGGAGCCCAGACAGACGATAAATCAAAGGCTTTAACTCTTCCTGTGTGAACATTTATGTCCCTGGAATAAATGCTAAAGACAACTCAGAATAGTCATATTTATTCTAGTTTTAACACTCTTCATATTTTCACATTTCAAGCTTAAGTAGTTATTGGTAATAACTGTCATTCTCCAAATAGCCTGTAAACAGGGAAACAATTAATAAATAATAATTGATGAAATAATGCAATCATCAAAGAACTCAAAAATCTCTTATTGAAAGAATGAAAACTCCAATGAGCTTTAACATCTGGGTCACTGGTGCGAAGAAAATCACTGAATTACAGAATCTAATGATTGAAAGGGACCTTGAATATGATTCAGTCTACCTTCAATAAAATGCTTAAACCCTGATTATAATCTCCCTGATAGATGATCTCACAGCCTTTATTAATAAACACTCAGCATCTCTTCTACAGTGGTAAGACGATCAGAGAAACACAAGCATGCAATAGGAAAACTGTATATTAAAGAAACATCAGAAGCCATGGATCTAGGAAGGGTAGAGCAGAAAGATACTTTAATATAAATTTCTTCAGAAGCCTTTAGTTAAGAAACTGACCCATCATTTTTTTTAATATCTAAGTCTGGTTTTCAATTTTCAATGTTCATTTGAACATATAAAATTCATGAACAATACTTTAGCAAATTTGGCTTATAAGATGGGATATTATAGAATAGATCATTTAGCTATAACAAGTTTCTGTAGAGATTATCTTCTACCAACAATACATATTCAAAGGTAGTGGGAAGGATTTGCATAAAATGACAAGTTTATGCAGAGACTATTTTGCAAGAACTGAGACACTTCTTAAATGTACTTCCTGAATCATGAAGTCATCTTTTAAACAGACACAGGCACACACACACACACATACATCGCTCATGTATGTAAAAAAATTATACAGGATAAGAGTATGTAGTTAAGATGGAAATTAAAACCATTCTGTAAAGTACCATCAATTAAAGTAGTTGTGAAAAGTATAAAAAATATTAAAGTATAATTATTTATGGCTATTTTCTTTATCATCTGATTTTTTAACATAAGTATAAAAAAATTTTTGCATTTACTTGCTCCTGGGTCAATTTATGGCAATAATTAGTGTTAATGAGTAAAGATAATTAAAAGAGGTGAAAAAAAATCCTAAATATAAAAGTACATAAATAAAAATAAACTGCACTTCCAATATTAAATTATGAAATAAGATATATATATATATATACATATATATATATATGTATATATATATATATATGTAATATCCAGTAAGTCAGAGAAAGATATAAAAAGGTAACAGGATAGTGAATGATCATCTCCAAAAAGTTAAAATGGAAGATCAAAATCCAGAAAGACAGGCTTTCAATTTCAGTCTATATTTGCCCTCGGTGATTTCTTGTTATTTTTTTAATGTCTTCTTAGAACTATCCATTATAACTATCCATTATAACTACTATGTCTATAGGAGTTGGATTTAACTTGAGATCTACTCATAGTATTCAATTTTTCACTAAAAATTCTTTGGACATTCTTTATTATTATTTTTTTATTCTTTATTACAGAATATTATGGGGATATAAACATCTTGGTTATATATAATGCCTTTCCTTGCCCAAGCAAGGGCTACAAGTGTGCCCTTCCCCCATACACTGCATTCTACATCCATTAGTTGTGAGTTTACATATCCCCCTTATCCCCTTCCCACCTGAACGGCACCCAGTGAATATTCCTACCATGTAAGCACCTTAGTGTTGATCAGTTACTTGCCAATTTGATGGCAAGTACATGTGGGGATTGTTTTTTCATCCTTGTGATACCTCACTTCAAAGGATGGGCTCGACCTCTATCTATCCAGGAAAATATAAGAGATGCTAGTTCACCATTGTTTTTTGTAGTTGGGTAGTATTCCACGGTATGCATATATCACATTTTATTAATCCATGCATGTATTGATGGGCACTTTGGTTGTTTCCACATCTTTGCAACTCTGAATTGTGCTGCCATAAACATTCGAGTGCAGATGTCTTTATTATATAGAATGTATTTTTTTCCTTTGAGTAGAGGCCTGGTAGTAGGATTACTGGATCAAATGATATTTCTATTTTTAGCTCTTTGAGATATCTCCAAATAACTTCCCACAGGGTTGTACTAACTTGCAGTCCCACCTGCAGTGTAACAGTGTTCTAATTTCTCCACATCCACACCAGCATTTATTCTTTTGGAACTTTTTGATAAAAGCCATTCTCACTGGAGTTAGGTGATATCTCATTGTGATATTCATTGGTGGTTCTCTAATGATTAGAGATGTTGACCACTTTTTATATGTTTGCTGGCCATTATTCTGTCTTCTTTTGAAAATTTTCTGTTCATGTCCTTTGCCCATTTATTGATGAGGTTGTTTGACTTTTTCTTGTTGATTTTCTTAAGTTCTATATAGATTCTTGTTATCAGTCCTTTATCGGATGTGTGGAATGCAAATATTTTCTCCCCTTCTGTAGATTGTCTTTTCGGTCTAACGATAGTTTCCTGGGCCGTGCAGAAACTTTTTAATTTGTTCATGTCCAATTTATTTATTTTTGTTGCTGCTGTGATTGCTTTGGGGGTCCTCTTCATAAATTCTTTACCTAGGCCGATGTCTAAAAGAGTCTTCCCAACATTTTCTTCCAGAATTCTTATGGTTTTGCACCTTAGGTTTAAGTCTGTTACCCATTATGAGTTGACTTTTGTGAGAGGTGAGAGGTGGGGATCCAGTTTCAATCTTCTGCATGTGGATGTACAGTTTTCTCAGCAACGCTTATTGAATAGAGATTCTTTTCCCCAACTTATACTTTTGTCTGCTTTGTTGAAGATTAGATGACAATATGAGAATGGTTTCATATCTGGGATCTCTGTCATATTCCAAAGTTCTATATCTCTGTTCTTGTGCCAGTACCAAGCTGTTTTGTTTACTATAGCCTTGTAGTAAAGTTTGAAGTCTGGCAGACTGATGCCTCCCAATTTGTTCTTTTTGCTTAAGATTGCTTTGGCTGTAGGAGGTCTTCTCTGGTTCCAGATGAAGCATAGAAATATTGTTTTCTAGATCTGTAAAAAATGATGGTGGAATTTTGATAAGGATTGCATTAATTTTGTAGATCACTTTAGGTAGAATGGGCATTTTAACAATATTGATTCTACCAATCCATGAGCATGATAGGGATTTCCATCTGTGTACATCTTCTCCAATTTCTTTTATCAGTGTTTCATAGTTCTCCCTATAAATATCTCTCACCTCCTTCATTAAATATATTCCTAAATATTTAAATTTATTTGATGCTATTGTGAAAGGTATTGTGTCTTTGATTTGATTTTTTGCTTGACTGTTGTTGTCATATATGAATGCCACTGATTTGTATGCATTAATTTTGTATCCTGAGACTTTACTGAATTTGTTTATCAATTCCAGGAGTCTCTTGGTTGAATCCTTGGGATTTTCTAGATATAAGAGCATATCATCAGCAAAGAGTGAGAGTTTGACCTCTTCTGCCCTCATTCAGACACCCTGAAGTCCCTTCTCTTGTCTGATCTTTTTGCTCTGGCAAGGACTTCCAGCACTATGTTGAATAGAAGTGGAGATAGTGGGCAACCTTGTCTGGTTCCAGTTCTAAATGGGAATGCTTTCAATTTCTCCCCATTCAATATGATATTGGCTGTGGGTTTATCATATATAGCTTTAATAATTTTAAAGAATGTTTCATCTATGCCTATTTTGTTAAGGGTTTTTGTCATAAAAGTGTGCTGGATTTTATCAAATGCTTTTTCTGCATCTATTGAGAGAATCATATGGTCTTTGTTCTTGCTTTTATTTATGTGGTGAATTGCATTTATAGATTTGCATATGTTGAACCAGCCTTACGTCTCTGGGATAAAGCCCACCTGGTTATGATGAATTATTTTTTTATGTGCTGTTGGATTTGGTTTGCTAAGATTTTGTTGATGATTTTTGCATCTGTATTCATGAGGGATATTGGTCTGTAGTTTTTTTTTTTTTTTTTTGTTGAGTCCTTTTCTGTCTTTGGTATCAAGGTGATATTGGCTTCATACAATGAGTTGGGGAGGATACCATCCTTCTCAATGTAGTGAAATAATTTCTGCAGTATAGGTATGAGTTCTTCTTTGTAGGTTTGGTAAAATTCAGATGTGAACCCATCTAGTCTGGGCCTTTTTTGGGGGAAGATTTTTTATTGCTTCTCCAATTTCTGTGCTTGGTATTTCTAATTAATATATTATTAGTTTGTATTTTTGTCTAAGGGCAATTAAGGGCTATAGACACTATATGACTTACTGTGATACCAAAATAAGTGAGGGAGCTGAAACTGGAGGTGGCTCTAAAATCCATCCTTATTCCATCACGTGTATTATACTATTGACAGGATAGAGCAACAATTCACCAACGACATCAAGGAAGATTTCACACAAATAGGGTGGTAAGATCATGCTAGAAAGTTACACTGCCATTATTGAGAAAATCTTTGTCATTAGAAGGCATTTACAAAGGTCCAATCTTGTCTTGAAAAATACAAAAACTTTTTTTAAAGTATTACTAAAAGTGAATGAAGAAGGAAAGAAATGCTAGAGCTAGGCATATGTCTAT
>RJWJ010037770.1:0-15358 GCA_004363605.1 Indri indri
CCGCCATCAAGCTTTTGCTCTGGTTACCGCTAGGATCCCTCTGCCAGTGGCCCTATGTGTTCCTCCTCCCTTTGCCTGGAGCGCCCAAGCACATCTGATTCCATCGAATCCAATTTTCTCCCTCCCCATCAGGACCCCTACCCTGGGGGAGGCTTGAGCCACACCACATGATCAGCTGTTTCATTGAGGCTGTCCCCACTCTCTGCTTCCTGACTCAGAGCAGAAGGGCTGCCTCCTCCAGAGCCAGGTGGGAAAGCGGGGGCGGGGAATTGCCCTGAGAAAAATGGTGCTTTGGGTTGTCATGGCAACCGTTGCTAGGTGTCACCAGGAGCCCACACTAGAGCTTGACCTTCCCAGGAAGAAAGCAGGGCTCTAAGTGAGACCTGAACTCTTTCCCTGGGCTGAGTAGTCTGCCTCACTCACTCATTCATTCATTCATTCATTCAATAAACATTTGTCTAACAGTTTCCATGTACTGGGACTATTGTGCGTCTCTGGGAGCTCATAAATAAATCAATCTCTGTCCATAAGAAGCTCAGTATAGTGGGAGTGAAAAAATGCAAATATAGGGTAATACTGGACTACATGAAGGCTATATTGAAAATGTACACAGGGCACTCTGAGACCAGGAGGAGGCACTTAAGCCTGTCCCAAGGGGGTGACATGGTGTTGAATGTTTAAATATTTGAAGAGGGCCAACAAGCAGGGGGGCACCATGCAGCCTCTGGAAGTGCTCCTGCCAGTTGCTGGAGGTGCGACGGCATGGAAATGTCAGGGTAAAAATAGTCTGGAAGATCCTTGGTACTGCGTACGTACGAGGGAGCGGCACGGGGAAGGCTGGAAGTTGAGCGGAGGTTGGCGCACAGAGACGCGGGGGCTGCCTCCTGCAGACGGGTGGCTGCCGTGGGAATGTAGTGTGGGATGGCAGGTTGCGACTGGAGGCATCGGACATCCCACGGTGGGCGGGTGGTCACGGCAGGTCAGTGGAGCCTGGAGTATCTTGTCAGGGAGGTGTTCGGGGTTTTGTGACCACTTGAATGCAATGGATTAAAAGAAATGGGAAGGCGATCTGGACTGACTTCCAGACTCCTCCTGGCTTGGGGCCAGGCAGGGACAGTGGTGCAAAGAGCTGGAAGAAGGGGAGAGAGGGAAGAGGGCGGGGGCGGCAGAGCAGAGGAGGGCTGGTGAGTTCAGTCTGGTCTCCTGGAGGAGCTGACGGCTATCGGTCTGGAATGGCAGGTGCGAGGCTCAGGTGCGCTTGAGGGATGAGGCCGGGACCTTGGGACATCAGAGCGTCTGAAGGGTGAGCTGATGAGGGCTGAGAAAGGGCACTCCGAGAAGGGTGGGGAGCGGGGCGAATGGTGTCACGGGAGCCAGAGGGAGCAGGCTGAGGGGTCGGATGCCGCAGAAAAGGCTGGCGATGTGAAGACTAGAAGGAGTGCATTCGATTTGGCAGTGAGAGAGCCCTTGGTGACTCCGCTGGAGAGGTTTCCACGGAGCGGCGCGGGCAGAGAGCTGAGGAGTGCCGGGAGGAGTGGGGCGGAGGCCGCGCCTCTTAACCTTTCCTTCAGGGCACTCAGCGGTGACCGGGAGGAGAGACTGGCGGGGGAGCAGGGCACTGAGGACTCCCAGCATGTGGGGAACCCGGACATGTCTGTCGGTGAGGCAGAAGAAGCCATGGGAGGGGGAGGCGGGAACACAGGGCTGTGGGGGTGGAGAGGTCGCCCGTGCCCCTGGCGCTCTGCACGTGCTGCCTGGAGTCACGTGCAAGGTGGGGGCGGCGTAGCGCTTGCCTCTGGGAGTGACCTGGGCATGAAAAATAGACCATGGGTGGGGAGGGGAGGCAGGCAGGAGGAGGTGGTGGGCATGGAAACAGAAGGGGCCCTGGTGTGTGTGGCTGCATTCCTGTTTATGTCTGTGTCTATGTGTGTATTGGGCGGGGTGGACAGGGATCTTACTGGAGATCTCCAGATGCTGCTCCAAGCCTAGGTCATGGAGGATCAGAGGAGCCTGGAGTGTTTTGTTGGTAAGTTGTTCAGGTTTCTGCAACCACTTAAATGCAATGGGTTGTGTGTGTCTATGGGTATGTATCTGCAGGTCTCTGTGTCTGTGTGTGTGTTTGTGTGGATGTGTCTCTATGTATGTCTGTGTGGTTATGTCTTTGTATGTCTGTGTGTGTGTCTGCGTCTCTCTGTGTGTTTGTATATGTCTGTATGTGACTGAATGAGGTCATAGAGCATGTCTCAGAGTTGAAAAGACCCTAAGACATCATCTAGGCTAACATCACTCCAGGGGATCAAAAGAAGGAACCAGCCCCAGAGACATGGAGGGACTACTCAAGGTCACAGAAAACAGAGGACAGAGTCAGCTGGATCTTGGTGTCCAGATGGACTGTGAACATCTTGAGCCCCCCGGATAGGAGCCCATGGCACAGTTCTCTTCGGGAGAGGCCACCAGAGGCCTTGTGGCTTGCTGGCACCACAGGGGCTGGTGTGTTTCTCTCCCAGAACTTATTGGGTTATACAAAAATTATTCCCCAGTCTGAACCTTAGGGCCAGCCCCCGATGGACCAAAGTCACCTGGGGACTTGTTTTCATTTGGCCCTGGGAAATGCCCGGCCTAAGAGGAGTGACCAGGTGCCCAGGGTCCCCACTATGTAGCAGCTGAAGGCTGACTTGCCCCTGCCTGCCAGCCCAGGAAAGGAACCAGGTACTTAGAACCTCCCCGGAACCAAAGCCCACGTGTGACAAGCCCTGTGCCCACAGCAAGTCAGGATGGGTCGATGCTGCTGTTACAGCGGGAATTTCATTTCCACCTGGATGTCTCATTTTGTCATCTAATTTGGTGAAAAATCAAGGTGGTTTATAGGGAGCAAGCCTGCATTTGGTGTGATTTTCTCATCCAAAACATGAATTGCCTCATGTGCCCCTCCCATTACTGCCTTGGCCTCACTCAGTGGATGTCTGTGGATTCAGAAATAGGACTGGGGGGTTTGAAAGCACTAGCCCACCCCAACCCATTGCCGCTGAGATGGGCAACAGCTGATCCAGACTCCCCGAGGCTCTTTCTAAAGGCTTAGCAGGAATGCCCCCTGCTGCAGCCTAAGCCAGCGTGTGCTTGGGATAAATGGTACTTACTTCCCTCGGAGCAGCGCCGTCTAATAGAAACATAATGTGAGCCTCATACATGATTTAAAATTTTCTAATAGCCACATTTTAAAAAGTTAAAAGGAAGGGGTAGAATTAGTTTTAATAATGTCATTTATTTAGCCCAATATATCCAAAATAACGTTATCATTTCAACATGTAATAAATATAAAAAGTTGTTGAAGAGGTATTTTACATTCGTTTTTTTATAGCAACTCCTGGAACTCCGACATGTATTTTACACTGATGGCCCTTCTCAGTTCAGACCTGCCGCATTGCAGGTGCTCAATAGCTGTGTGGCTGGTGGCTTCTGTATTGCATGTCGCAGCCTCGGGGAACCTCTCTGGTGCTGCCAGCCACATGGGGCAAAGTTGTTCTTTTATACGATTTTGAGCTTGGAGCTCTGGGCCTCAGTTTCCCCATCTGTGGAATGAGGGTGATAGGCTCTGTGCGTTTGACTTCCCAGAGGTGAGTTCAGGGTCTCTCCAAGTCAAATGGTACCCCCATTTTCAGAGTTACTGTTCTGAGAAATGGTAAAATTGGGTTACAAAATGGTGGACTGTGTTGAATGTTCGTATTTAACAAACTCGTGTCGTAAACATCCCAAAATGTCAACTTCTGTTCGTATAACCTCATTTGGGAATCAAAAGTCTAAATGTGAGGCTACATCTGAACGTGAGGCCCTGGCCAAATGTCCTTCCTGCCCGAATGTCCTCCCTCCCGCCCCTCTCCACTGCCCACTCTGTAGGCTCTTCATGTCTGAAACACAAATGTGCATGTTCTTTGCAAACTATGCACGTGCTTGGGAATGGTGGGAGAGCTGGGGTCTTGACACCGGGCAAGCAAGAACCAAACTGCTGGGGTTTTGCACCTGGGGAGTTTCCGGAACTCTGAAAGCACTGGAGAACGGGAAGGAGGGGCCTCCTACACAGGGACCGAGTGTGTGTGTGCAGGGAGGGAAGGTCCTGCCCTTGTCACAATAACAAATTTTTAGACAGTTGTGGCTCCTCAGGCCCATTCCCCCAGCATGAGCAGAGCAGTGTTGGCCTAAACTCTAAGCCCCAGCTGTGGCTGGGCACCTCTCTCTCTCTTTCATATATACACACACACACATGCGCACACGCACACACACACATGCAGATTTAACTTGCTAATTTTTCCTCCTTTTTGCCTAATCATGGCGTGGTTGTAGATGCTGCATGCCAGTCATTTGCAAGGAGAGATGGCTGTCTTGCCCCAAAATCACTCTAAGATTCACGAGGACAAAGAAGACGAATGAGTCCCTTCCCTGGGGATCCTTTTGTCCCAGCCTCAATCTTCAGTCTTAGCAAGATGCCGCCACTCAGTGCCACAGAAAGAGTATGAGATTTGAACGAAGAGACTCTGGTTCAGGGCTTGGCTTACTACAGAACAGGCTTGGGCAGGTTTCTCCAACTTCAAGGTCCTTGGTTTCTCCAACTTCGTGGTCCTTGGTTTCTCCAACTTCGTGGTCCTTGGTTTCTCCAACTTCATGGTCCTTGGTTTCTCCATTCTCACACTGTGTCAGCTCCATGAGAGCAGGAACTCTGCTTAGCACGGTGTCTGCCATGTCATAGTGACATAAGTACTGTATTTGGAAAATGATTAAATGTATGCATCTGTAAAATGGGATGAATAATAATACCTGATTATTAGTTGATTATTCTGGGCGCCAAATCAATAACATACCACACATACACACACACACACACACACACACACACACACACATGCACACCCCACCTTGTCCAGCCCCATCCATGCTAAAGGAAGAACTAATGGTTTACCTATTTAGAAACTTAAATTCAGAGAAACAGGGTGGTTGGAAACTGAACCAAGGAGTGTGTTTGTGTGTTTGGGGAAGGGTCTTCTTATGCGAGACACACTAAATACACTTTTGTTGGGATATTTGATGTGTCCTACCTAGGAATTACCACTGGGCAGTTGTAAAGTGTGACAGTTCATGAAATCAGCACTGTCTTTCAGGTGGCTGCTTTTGGCAGCTACCTGAAAAGGGGAGGGAAGGAAAAAGACAAGGAAGCTGTGAAACCGGCCCTCAGACATATGTGGTCTAGAGGGAGGCAGGATGTGGTTTCGAAGCAGTGTGGAAGCAGAGAGGTGGCACAGAGCACTGGTCAGAGCATTGGACCAGGAGTTAGGGGACCTGAAACCTCACTGTAGCCCATCCGTGCATTCCAAGTGATATAGGGCAAGTCACTTCCCCTCTCTGGGCTGAGTCCCTTCCCTGTTAAGGTTGAAGTTGGATGCCAGGTGATGTCTTCCAGCCCTTTGAGCACTACCTTGAGTTAAGTGTAGGTGGCTGGTCCCAGCGCATCCAGCCTAGAACACAGCTGCTTTCCGAGCACTCTGCAGAGAGGCAATGCTGTGTGCTGGGCCGACAGGCCAGGAGAGTGAATTTTCATTCACTTCACAAGCACATTCACCTCCCCAGGGCAAGAAGTTTAGCAACAGTGAAGATGCTGAGACTTGAGTTTGGCAGAAGGTGAGTTCGAAGGCTCCCTAATGGGGCTCACCCTTCAATCTTGGAGTTGCCCTTCTTGAACTCCAGACCTAGGTTAGGAGACTTCAGCTCTCAAAACAATTTTGGTGCTGATTCCTCTGTCACTTCAGACTATTCTTTCCACTCTCTGGGCTTCAGTTGCCTTCCCCAAAATGATGTACTTGGCTTTGATCATTTCAAGGAGTCCTTCACACTGCGGTTCTCCACGTCATCTCCCTTCCCTAAGGCAAGGTCATACCAGGACAGCGGTATCTGGCTGGTGGCCCACTCCTATAGGCAACCTGTTAGTCTCTGTAAAATATCACCACTGAATGGCCAGGTGTTTTTAGCTACAGCAATAACCTTGATCAAATCTCAAGCTATTCAGACATCGGTTTGCAAAACAAACAAAAACAACTAAAGAAAAACAACCTGCAACCCCACTCCCCCAACTTAACTGAGTTCCTATGATATGCCAAGTACTCTAAATTTGCCGCCAGTAGACTACAGATTGGCTCCTTTTTATCTTTGGGGTCTTGGCTTAGAGGTCTACCCTAATTAGATTATTAAAAACTTTATACATGTATCGAAACATCCCATTGTACCCCTTAAATATGCATCATGATTATGCACCAATAATAAATAAAAAATAAAAATTAAAAAAGTAAGTGAAATACCTTTCAAAAATGAGAAAAGAAAGGCTCTTAGCTTAGAAAAATCTAAAAAGTAGGTGATATGAGCCTCATTTTTCAGGTGAGAATCCTGAAGGTCAGAATCATCATTTAAAACTCAAATTCGGTCATATTACTTCCCAGCTGATAAGTCAACAGCTTGCCATTGCACCTGGAAATGGATCTACACACTGCACCCCTCCCCCTCTCATCTCATCCTGCTCTGGGCCCTGCTTTCTGGGCTGCAGCCACCCTGGCCTCTGCCAGAGCCTCGTGCGTGCACCGGGCTCTTCCCATCCTGTGAACCTTTGCAATGCTGATGCTTCCTCCGGGAACCTCCCCAGCTCTCCAGCTGGATGGCTCCTTCAAATCCTTAAGATTTCAGCTTAAATGCCATCTCCTCAGAGAGGCCTCTTAGGAGAATCCTAAGTAATCCCCTTCTACCAATTAGTTTTTATCACGGTGCCAATTGCATCCTTTACAGTATGTTTTATGACTTAAATTTCTCATTGAGTTGCTGGCTCATTCATTCTTGGTCTGTCCTTCCCACTTGACTGTAAGGTCCAGGGGAGAGAAGCCATGATTGTTTCTTCACCCAGATGCACTTGGTGGTTAACACAGTGCATGGTGTATGGACACGAGGAAAGCAGACATGTATGAAGGGCCCCATGTTCCAAGCCCAGTAATGTAAACATCACTAAGATGAAGGTCCTTGCATTTGAATATCTCCTGATCTAATCAGGAAGCAGCACAAAGAGACAGTCACAGTCAAGTGAGATCTTTTCTCCGGTAGATGTAAGCATGTGATCCCACGGCATCAGGGTACACAGTCGCTAATCTGCAGGCACGGGCCCCTGCGGGGTGGTCAGGGAAGAATTCTCAGAAGAGATGACGTTTAGGCTAACGTCTTGAAGACTGAATAGAGATTTACCCGAGAGAGCACCAGGTCAAAGCATTCGAGTCAGGCAGATCTGTGTGAATGGTGGCCCAGAGGTGTGGGGAATAAGCAAGAATGGGCATTTGGGGGACAGCAGGTGTCTTTATGTGATGTGTGCACAGCAGCTCCTGAGAAGGAACTACAGGAGATAAGGCGGAAGAAGTCACCAGCTGTCCCAAGCTCAGGAGACTCAACGTTACCCTGAAGATAACAGAGGAAGAGTAAGGGTTGTTCAGTAGAGAAATGACTGGATTTGAGTCTAACTTAGAAAAAATTTTTAATTATGAAAATAAAACATACTTACTGCAGAAAAATTTGAAGATATAGAAACAAATCAAGAAACCGGCGATCTGTGGCCAGTATGCGGGGGAGCCACACCAGCAGCGTGTCTGGCGCCAGGCCAGGGAAAGGGCTGGAGCAGGCTGGGACAGGAGGCAGAGAAGCCCTTTATGAGCCTCACAGGAGCAAAGAGGGAGGGATCACAAGGGCCCTAACCTGGACAGAGGCTATGTAAATGAATGATGGACCCTTCCACGAAGACAAATCTCTTAGGCAAACACGGGCAGTGGGCTGTGGCAGAGGTGAAAGCGGATCATGCTCACACCCCCATCCCCTGAAAGGGAGCTGTAGCACAGCGGGTGGGGTATGTCTTGTCTGAAGCAACTTGGTGGTAGAACAAGGACTACCAGCCAGTTCCCTTAACTCCCACTGCATACTGCTACTTCCGGGGCCATTTCCAGCAGCGTCTGCTATGTGTTTGGCTCTTCACTAAGTGATGGGTGGGGTGGTGGTGGTTGCAGAACCATAAAAACCTGCTTCCCTAATCCCAGAGGTCTTATGATCTTCCTAGGGCCCCTCTGACTCTCCAAAGGTGGTAACAAAATGACTAATACAGACTAGCAGCCTTCGTTTCTTTCCTTTCTCCCATCTCCCACTCTCCACTCCTTCTCTTTGTACCAACTGGGCATCAGGGCTGAAGGATGAGAGATACAAGTACTTCACAAAGTCTCATTCAAAGGGTCCCACTGTAACTGTTAATCAGAGTAGGAAGGAATGGACGAAGGAGATCTTTCAGGAAAGTGCCCATTCAGGCGCTCAGACCGCAGACACCAGCATCTTTCTGTCTACCCCAGGGTCAGGCATGAGATGGGCAATTGCTCGTTGGCTCCGTTGAGACGCTCTTGCTATGGATATGGGGGGCGGAAAGGAGGGCAGGGAGGGCCGAAGTCAGGCCAAGTGCCAGTGATTCAGAAACGCACAGAGTTTGGGGCCAACATCTGCTTAATGGGAAGACATGGGATAGGTCTGGCTCCTGCTCCCTGGAGTTGAAGGCAGTGGGAGAAAAGAGCAGGGGTCTTGGACCCAAACAGACATGGGTTCAATTTATAGCACTGATAATAACTAGCTGTGGGACCTTGTGCAGTAATTATTTAACCTCACCTGTAAAGGAAAATATTGATATGAAAAGTATATGAAGGAAAACAGGCAAAGCACCAGGCCTTGCTGGAGTTATCACAAAACATGATAATGACGATGATGATGATGATGATGATAATGATTATGGGATGGTGGTGATGATCATGATGGTGATAAAGACTGATCACAGTCTGCACCTCCTCCTGGGTATCTTTGGCAAATGAAATCTCTCTGATTCTCACTAATTCTTTAGGCTGCAACAGTCAAAAGATGGGTTGGGGGAGAGGAAGGGGGATGACTCATAAATATTTAGCTGCTGCTCTGTGCCATCTACTACAGTAGGCTCATTTGCATTCTTTTTCTTCATTTTAATCCTCATAAGAATCCTTTGAAAAAATGTCTTATTATCCATATCTTATAAATGAGAAAGCTGAGGTCAAAGAGATAAGTGACTTGCTCAAAAAAAAAAAATCTCATAGCGATTAAGTCACAGAGCCAGGATTTGATCCCAAGACTACAGGGCTCACTCGTTTATGAATTGGGTTTCTCGTGAACTGCTTGGAATATGATTCCACAGCTTCTCAACTGTGAGTTTCTCTTTTGTACTGGAACATTTCTGGCTAAACTCTGACCTACAACTATCCCTGCAGGGGAACCTGAGCAGAAGTCCCAACAATTGTGCTTTTAAACTGTGTTGACTTACACAGGCATTATTCATTTCTTTTTGTTCTGTTATTGTTCAAAAATTCACCAGTGATCATTGAGCCAGACATTACTATTGGCTCTAAGGAAGGGAAGAAGAAAGACTCTAGTGAGATTAATGGTAGATAACAGCAATGTGTTTGCTTGATATGCTGTTTGTTAGATGTAAGTCATAGGTTTTATGGGGAGGTATCAGTCAGTGTCCAGTGAGGAAAGAGAAACCATATCAGGTTTTTTTTTTACAGAAGAGAATTCAATCTAAAAAATTATTAATTAGGAATAATGAACTGTTAACTAGATAACTTAAAGGGCAAAGAGAAAATAATAAGTTATCACAGATATAGCTACGCCGGGAAGCAACCATCACCCCTAGAACTGGGAGAACAAAATTAAGATGTCGAAATTATTAAAATGTAGAAGCTTAAGGAAGAAACCCTAAAGAGCAGAAATAAGCTTTCTGAGGAGGGGGTTCCTTCCCTGCTGGTGCTGGTGGTTCTGAGAATGGATGAGAGAAGCCATAGGATTGGGCCTTCCAAGAAAGGACCAGCTGATGCTGGTGTTTCAGAGAAAATACAATGAAGGGTGTCCTGAAATTGTTGGGAAAACCTGAAACCTGGATTCAACTGATGTTACTGGACCAGGCTGCTACTGCTGGGTGGAGGAGCAAGTCTGGGCTGATGTTGACAGGAAGAGGAAGCAGACAGGATATTTGTAGGAAGCAAATTGGAAGAGAGTTTCTTCTGCTCCCCTCCACCCTGTAGCCACCCTCCAGTTCCCTCTACTGGCAAAGCTCAACAGTGGTCCAGCCGGCAAAGCAGAAATGGGGTTCGTAGAGTCCTATCACAGAACAGTGTATAGAAGTGTGGATTTGACATTGACAGACAATTCTGAATAAGAATTGGAGGCCAAAAATCTTGAATGACTTAGAGAAGGTTTCCTGGAAGGCATGGTATTATTTTCAGAGGAGGGTCTGAATCTTGAAGGATGTGAGTGGGACTGACTCATAGGAGAAAAGGTTGATGGCCACCCAAGTTGTTTTAAGAAATGAAAAGTAATACCCGTAAAAAAAGACACATGCGAGGAGTGATGGAATAAATTTAACAAAGGAGGTGGAAGATCTGTAAACTAAAAACTATAAAACATTGATGAAAAAAATTGAAAAAGACACAAATAAATTGAAATGTATCTCATGCTCATGGATTAGAAGAATTAGTATTATTAAAATGTCCATACTATCCAAAGTGACACACAGATTCAATGCAATCTCTATCAAAATTCCAATGGTATTTTTCACAGAATTAGAAAAAACAATCCTAAAATTCACGTGGAACCACAAAAGACCCTGAATAGCCAAATCAGTCTAGAGCAAGAAATACAAAGCTGGAGGCTTCAGACTTCTTGATTTCAAGATATGCTACAAGGCTATAGTAACGCAAACAGCACAGTACTGGCATAAAAACAGACACATAAACCAGTGGGATAGAATAAAGAGCCTAGAAATAATAAATCCCTCATTTTCAGTTGATTGATCTCCAACAGAGGTGCCAAGAACACGTGATTGGGGAAAATAGTTTCTTCAATGAATGGTTTTGGGGAAACAAATGGTGTTGGGAAAATCCATGTACAGAGGAATGAAATTGGAACTTTATCTCATACCATATATAAAAATCTAGTTGAAATTGATGAAAGACCTAGACGTAGAACCAGAAGCTGTAAAACTGTTAGAAGAAAATACAGGAAAAAAGCTTCCGGATGTTGGTCTAGGCAATGATTTTTTTTATATATGATCCCAAAAGCAAAGGCAACAAAAGCTAAAGTAGACAAATGGGATTGCATCAGACTAAAAGGCTTCTGCACAGCAAAGGAAGCAATCAAGAGTGAAGAGACAACCTATAGAATAGGATAAAATATTTGCAAACCATACATCTGATAAGGGGTTAATACCCAAACTATAAAAGAATTCACGCAACTTAATAGCAAGAAAACAAATAACCTGATTAAAAATAGGCAAAGGAACTGAATGTGACATTTTTCAAAATAAAACATACACATGACCAATAGGTATATAATAAATGCTCAACATCACTAATCATCAGGAAACGCAAATCAAAACTGCAATGAAAGATCACTTCCTTGTTGTTCAAATGGATATTATCTAAAAGATGAAAAATAACAGGTTATTTGAAAGGATGTGGAGAAAAGAGAACTCTTGTACACTGTTGGTGGGAATGTAAATTAATATAGCCATTATGGAAAACAGTATGGAGATTCCTCCAAAAAATTGAAAATGTAACTATCGCGTGATCCAACAATCCCACTTCTGGGTATATATCCCCCTAAAAAATGAAATCAGTATGTCAAAGAGATATCTGCACACCTGTGCAGCATTATTCACAAAAGCCAAGACACGAAATCAACCTAAGTTAATGTCAATCAATGGATGAATGGATAAAAAAAATGTGGGGTGTGTGTGTGTGTATGTGTGTGTATAATGAAATGTTATTTGGCCTTATAAAAAGTAGGAAATCTTGCCATTTGAGACAACACGGATGAGCCTTGGGAACATTATATTAAGTGAAATAAGCCAGGCACAGAAAGACAAATACTACATAATCTCACTTATATGTGAAATCTAAAAAAGTTGAACTCATAGAAGTAGAGAACAGAATGGTTGTTGCCAGGGTCTAGAGGTGGGGGCAATGGAAAGGTAATAGTCAAAAGGTACCAGGTTTCAGCTGTAAGATGAATATGTTCTGCTAATCGAATATAGTCAACATGGCGACTATAGTTAATACTGTACTGTATACTTGAAATTTGTTAAGAGAGTAGATCTTACCGTACACACAAAGGGTAACTGTGTGAGGTTATGGATATGTTAATTAGCTTGACTGTGATAATCATTTCACAAGGTACACATATATCAAAACATTGCATTGTACACTATAAACACATGTAATTTTTGTCATTCCTCAATGAAGCTTAAATATAATAAAATAAAAAATAAATTTTTTTAAAAAGGCACACATGCGCACACACACAGGAAAGAGAGCGCAGTTCATTATAGCAGGAGCAGGGTGTGTGCCGGGGAGCGGAGAGGAGATGAGATGCAGTAGGAGAGGGCAGGGGAGACTCTCAGTCTGCCATGCTCTGGGTCTCGAGCCTTGAAGGCTAAGACATCAGGATTGGACTTTGTGGTGAGGACAGAAAAATGGCCGAATTTACACACTTGCCCAATTTTATCCTCCCAGTTGTCCTGTGAATAAGACATTATTGTCTCTATTTTCCAAATGAGGAAATTAAGACTCAGAGAGATGAAATCTCCCTGCCATGCTGCACAACCCCAGCGGGAGCCGTTGGCATTGGTGCCTATGGGAATGGCACAGCCTGGTGTCGCGTGGGGCTTAGCGGGCAGGGCCATAGGTGCAGTCCTGGACTGAGACCGTACAGCTTGTAGGCAGGCTGCTCACGGGGAGTGTGGAGTCCTTTGATACATCTCAGAATCTCTTTTGTTTTTTCAATGCTGGGAAAGATTCTATATATGAGAGTTGAAACACATATAGATCAACTCCTCAAGGGAGCAGTATTTGAAATCTCATCACAAGAAGCCGCATTTCTTCTGCACTGCCCCAATCCTTCAGGATGTTTGGATCAAATGGGCCAATGTTGGAATTAGTAAAACTTCAGTAAAATCATCAGTTCTCCCACTCCAAAATCTGTGGGTGTCTGGAGCCAAGAGATTACTTAATCTCTTCTAGTGGGTTCAAGGTCAACAAGACCACTGGATCTTGAAGGCCAGCTACTGATTTCTCGGCTTGAGAGTTAGCAAAACTCAGTGCTTGGTGCTTGTTATAGCTAATTTCACACTTTGCCGTCAGTTGTTATTAGGCGAGAAAAAATACAGGCCCGCTAGCAAATTCTCATTCAAGGAGAAATAAAAAACATATTGGCCGTGGCTTCACTTAGGAAAGAAGCAATTACTGAGTAGATATTGCTGAGTGTACCTCGTGACTTAGGGACCCAAGGAGGTATGGGACAGAGTGGTTGGGAAATTCCTCTGGCTTCATAGCATGGTGTGACTTCTGGTGGTCTACTTTGGCCACGTCCAGGTGATATCATGGCACCATGCATCATTCCAGGTAGGTGATGTCCAAAAGAACATTCTCTGAATCCCATGGCTAATCCATTGGTGATTTACTCTATGGCTCTTCTTATAATTAGGGAAACTTATCCACAGGTCTGTTCTGACAGCTCACATGTATTGAGCAATTTACAAGCAGCTACAGCAGCTTCGGGTCTGCTGGGGCCCAGAGCCCTGAGTGAGGCTGGAACATCAGACAGCTCTGTAATAGGCTCAAGCTGGCCCCTTCATTTGATGAAACATTTGCAAAGCAGGAGAGAACGAAGGTGTTAGGAACTTAATGTGATAAATGTCTTCAGTTTAGGGCACTGTGCTGGGCTCTAGAGATACACAGACAAATGAAGCACGTTCACCACTCTCCGGGGTCCTCTAATCTGGCTGGAGAGACAGGTTGTATATAGAAAAAGATCCATCACTGTGGAAGGCAGGCAAATGCCAAGTGAAAGGAAGAGAAAGTAAGTCCCTTTTGAACTGAAAAGGCCCATCCACAGCATCTAATCAGACTCCATCATTTTCGGAGGAGAAAACTGAAGATCAGAGACGGGTATGCCTTGACCAAAATGAATGTCCACTGAGGAGCAGGACAGACACTTGTCTGAAATGTCATGGTTTGGTTCTCTCCAGTGTCCAGTAAGTGACACCAAACACATCCAGATGTATCAGTTTATGTAAATGCAATCAACCTCAATTTATACAGACAGAACATGTGGCTCAGAGAAGCTAAGTGGCTTGCCAGATTTTCACAGCTATTAACCCCAGACCTGGAGCTTGAACCCAGAGTCTGTTCAACTCCAAAGCCCATGCTTTTGCCAGGTGTCTTGCTGATGGCTAGAGAGACCAAGGAAGGCGTCAAAGAAGAGGTGGCCTTTGTGCTGGCCTTTTAAGGAGAGAAAATAACAGCCCTGTGGCTATGGAGGGAAGAGCATGGCAGTGGCATGAAGGGCAACTGTCTTTAAGCCGGGGCTGCTGCTCTGTTTTGGACAAGTCGAGATGCTCTTTCTTAAATGGCCACCTAACCAAATCATCTGGACATGAGCCCCAAAACTGAAGCCATACCAAGTGGGGAGGAGCACCTCCTTATAACCAGCCCCTTATTACAGGGGTGGCCACCCATCTACCAGTGAAATTTCACTGCTTCACCTGACTCTCAGGCTCCCTGAATGAAAGTGGTGGGCAGTTGTGGGCACTGGGGCATTGAGGCTGGGTGTCGTGATGGCCATGACTAGTCCAGGAATTGTCTCAAGGTCTGTGGTTCTCAAACTTGGCTATACTTTGAAATCAAATGGGGATATTTAGAAAATACTGATGCCCAACTCCCACCCTAGGGATTCAGGACTGTGCTGTGCCCTGGGCATCGGGTGATTTTAGCATACAGCCAAGCTTTAAAACCACTGTTCTGGTGTGTACCCCTCACACAAGCTACATGGGCGGCTTTATATCCTGTGTATAGGTACAGCTTGGCCTGCCTGAAAGCTGTCAGTACCCAGGCTTGCTGACTCTGGTCATTCATTTATTCATCAAATCTTGACTATGTGCTTATTACATCCTAAACACTGGGCACTGGGGATATAGTCAGTGATGTGCTGGTAAATATTTAACAAGCAGCTCTCTGGAAAGAAACAAAGCCTTGATTTGTAGTGTTTGCCAATTTCCCTGTTAAAAATACTCCCACCATGGCTGATTTCAGGCCACCAGCATGAAGCCACTGAACTTGGAGTTAGGAAGAAATGCAGGTCATTGGCTCTTGTGAGCCAGTGTGAACCGGCTCCAACACACCCCTGAACAGAGTGATAACGAATTCACCCCACACCCTTAAGGTAGGCAGAGCCT
>RJWJ010037771.1:0-15339 GCA_004363605.1 Indri indri
TGATTTTTATCTGCCACTCTTATTTTCTTTGCCATCCCCAATATCCTCCTGAGGCCCCCTAGCTGAGTGGGCCTGGGTGCTGAAAGCATCCAGACAGGGTCTCCGGTCAAGGAGCTTCTCCCGATTCCTGGCGTGCTCTGGGTAAGGAAGAAGGCACATGCTACACACACCTCAGTTCCAGAACTCCTGGCTTTCTTTAGAACCCATTCCCGTACATGGAGAGATAAGGGGATGCAATGTAAAGAATTCTGGACTAGAAGTAGATCTGGTTTGAAGTCCCAGACTAACCTTGTCAAACTGGATTCTTAGGCAAATCACTTTACCTATATGTCCCTTAAAATAAGAATGTTACCTGTCTTAACAGTATTCTTTGAGGACCAAGTGAGATAATTTAAGTGAAAGCACTTTGTAAACTACAGTGCGTTAATACTCAGGTAAGTTTTCTTTTTATCACCTCTGAGCATACTTCTCCTATGCCTCTTCATCTCACCCTTAAAGGCCCACTGTCTGTTGAGGTCTCTCTAATCTCTTCTGCCCTCTTTATCCAGCTCTCCTCTGGGTTTGTCTTATGTGGCTAATATATTCAACACAATTTTGGACTTTATAAAGCATCTTATTCTAGTCACCGTTTCATGTATATTAGTCTTCTCTGCAATTTGAATGTAGGCTCATTATAAACAAAGATCATGTCATATTCTGAAACCTCTCTTCTTTAGCTGAAAACACGATAGATCCCCAATAAAGGGGAATTTGACAAGCCGATTCTAAAGTATATACGGAAAAGCAAAGGCCAAAGAATAGCCAAGATACTCCTGAAAGACAATAATTATAAGATGAGGAGACTTGCTCACCAGATATCAAGACTTAGAGAGTTAGAGTAATCAAGGTAATGTTTATTGGCACACAGATAAAGCAACCAGTAGAAGAGAATAAATAATATAGAAATGTGATATATCTCCAAACAACATTGTGTATCACATGGGGGAAAGATGGACTATAAATGGTGCTGACACAACTAGTTATCTACATGGAAAAAAAATTAAACTGGATTCCTACCTCACGCCATGTATAAAAATCAATTCCAGATGGATTAAAAACTTAACTTGGAAAGGCAGACTCAAATATTTAGAAGAGATTATCTTTATGATTTTGAGGTTTGGAAAGATTTCCTAAAGCAGATGGAAAAAGTGCTAACATTAAAAAAAGTCTGAAAATTTTTACTACAGTAAAAGTAATAACCTCTATTCATCAAGATATCATAAAGAAAGTGAAAAGGCAAGCCATAAACTGAGAGAAAGTATTTGCAGCACATCCAAGTAACAAATAATTTATAGCCAGAATATATAAACAATAATAAGAAAAAGACTGTTCAACCAGCTTTGATAAGATCTGCAAGGGAGAGAGAGTTTTAGAGTCTGAGTCCTGCCAATTTGGAGGAGTTGTGAGTGGGCTTGTCACAGATATGGGCTCTCCACAGATATGTCCTAACAAAGCATAAAAGTAAGTCTACATAAATTCAAGGTGATCAGCCAGTAATTGCACTGCCTGCTAGAATAAAAATCATTACTCTTCAGATGAAGATAACAAAACCCAGGGTCTCTCTACAAAGTGTCAGCAACAATTTCTACCATACAATTCAAGACTATTAGACACACAAAAAACAGGAAAATATGACCCTGAGATGGCCCAGGTGTAGGATTCAGCAAACAACTTTAAGCAGCTATAAGTATATTCAAGGACATAAAGGAGCGTGTGGTCTTACTGAATGAACAGACAGGGGACCTCAGCAATGAAATGGGAATTTTTTTAAAAAGATCCAGGTAGAAATTGTAGAATTGAAAAGAACAATAACCGAAAAGAAAAGTTTACTGGATGGGCTTTACAGAAGAAAGGGTTAGCAAACTTGAAGACAGATGAATAAAAATTATTCAATCTTAGACAGAACAAAATTCAAGAAAAATGAACTGAGCCTCAGGAACTTATAAAACAATTACCAAACAGTCTCAGATACATGTGAAGTGGGTCCCAGAGGGAGAATGAAAGTGGAACAGAAAGCTATTTGGGAAAAGAATGGCCAAAAGTTTTCCAAATTTAAATGTACAGATTGACTTACAGATAAATACAGATAGAATAAAAAAGAAGAATACCACATTTAGGCACACCATTGGCAATTCTTTACCCAGGGATAAAGAGAAAAACCTTGAAAGTAGTCAGTGAAAAAAAGGGCACATTACATACAGGAAGCAATGATATGAATAACAGCTAACTTCTAATTGTAAACAATGGAGGCTAGAAGACATTGAAAGGACATTTAAAGTGCTGAAAGAAAATAATTCTGTATCCAACAAAATTGTCCTTTCAAAATAGAGATGAAAGAAGACATTCTCAGGTAAACAAAAGCTGAGAGAATTTGGTGCCAGCAGACCTGCTTTACAAGAAATGATAAAGGATATTCTTCAGGATAAAGGAAAATAATCCCAGATGGCAACCTGGAACTATAGGAGAAAATGAAGAGCACCAGAAATGGTAAATAAGAGGAGAAATTTTAAAAACTAATTTTTCATCCTGTAATTCCCTTCAATTACCACTGACTGCTTAAAAAAAAATAATATTGCGAGGTGGTATTTATTGGATACATATAAACAAAAGCTACAATAATAATAGCACAAAGAATGGGGGGGCAAGTTAATGGAATTACGCCATTGTAAGGTTATCAGATTTAGAAAGTGGAAGCAGCAGGTGTGACTCCCGAAGTGGGAAGTGGTACAGTATTAACTATAAATAGACTTTGATAGGTTAAAAATGTATTATTAGTCCCAGAACAATCACTAAAATAAGTAATGGAAAGAAGTATAACTTTTACAGTGGGGGAAAAGGCAACCAAATTAACAAAAGACTGGAATAGACTGAGTTGATAGTCATCCAGTAGGCACAAGTTTAAAATGCTGAGTGTGAAAAACCTGCCATATTGGTTTATTTAAAAAAAAAATTTTTTTTTACTTTTCTCTGATTTCACAGAAAAAGAAACACGAACAGTGAATATAGTATGTGGGCTAATGAAATTTAATACCATGATAAGATGCCATTTTAAGCCCGCCAGATTAGCCAAAATTAAGAGATCTGATAACACCAAGTGTTAGCAAGGATATGATTCAAGGAGAATTCTCATATACCTGGAGGAACAGGAAGCTGGTATAGCGAATTTTAGAAAATAATGTGGCATTATCTTGTTAGGGCTGAAAATGTGCATACCTTACAACCCAGCAATTCTAATCCTTAGCATAACTTTGTATCAGCCAGAACCCAACCAGAAAAACACCTAAATATTTGTAACACAGGGTTATGAATGCAGGGAATTGTTTCCACAGGTGACGGAACATCGGAGAAACCAAACAGCTATTACTGCCCCCCATCTCTGTCTTGAACGGTATTTCCAGGAGTAGTGGTGGCTAAGTGTCTTCTTGGCTCTAGGTTCTGGGCAGACCACCACCACTGTGGGTCTAGCTTCTGCTGGTGACTATTGTTCATGAATTTATATAACATTGCTTCCTCCCTTTGTCTCTCCAATCTGGGAGTCATCAGATTTTCCCATAAAGGGCCAGAGAGCAAATATTTTAGGCTTCACAGGGCATGTAGTCTCTGTCCCAACTACTCATGTAAACATATATGTAAGTATGAAGGTTAATAATATATGTTTATGTATGGATCAAATATTGTATAATAATTATTTAAAATAAAAGAAAACCATGTTTGCTAGCTAGACTTTAATTCTGTCTCTCCCTTAGGTATTTCAAGTTCCCTACAAAAGGAGAATTGCTCCTTTAAATTAGAAGACACAAACAGGAGGCTTTGTCTGTGTCCTAAGAAGACCCTTGTTACCAGAACAACAAATGGGCTGGCCCCCATCACAATTGTAATATAGACAATATCTGTTTTGAGAATATCACTCTTCCTGAGGAGGTGAGACTTAGAAAGGTGCATACATCGTGGAAGGGAAAGTAGAGAAGATGGATTCAAAAGCATCGCCATGTTTTTGTACATGTGCTACACTCTGCCAGAGAGACCCAAAGAGCTTGCGATTTAGCTGTGGAGGTGAGACACAGTTCAATCCTATGGGACCTGAGAGCCTGGAGAGTGCGTTCTGTAAGAGAGAGGTGGGACAGATTAGGATGACCGGGAAGGTGAAGGAAGGTGTCATAAAAGGAGGGGGGACTGTCAGAACCTTGCACCATAGAGGAGATTCTTTCTTTTCCTGACTCCTGGGATGCCCAGCTTTGTCAGTGACTCGCTGCATGATCTTGAGCAGGCCAATTCATATCTACACGTCAGGTTCCACTGTGAGGGGAGATCAAGTCCATCTGCTTGCAAGGATGTTTAGGAGAAAAAAATGTTTGGTGACATGTAAAATTAATAAAACCCTTTATTGATATGACTTTTAAAAGAGGTCATACACCAAACACCAACACCTTGTCATCTTGTTCTCTAAATTCCTAGGAAGTCAGCAAAGCAATCCTAGGCTTTGCTAGAGAAGAGAGGCTTTTGTGCAGTGTGAGGCATTCTGCCAAGGCCTCCCAGATTAGTACCCTGCTTCTGGAATATTGATGGCAGAAAGGATGATAGGGAGGGTGCTATTATTTATTTATTTATTTATTTATTTTTTTTGAGATAGGGTCTCCCTCTGTCACGCAGGTTAGAGGGCAGCAGCGTCATCATAGCTCACTGCAACCTCAAATGCACTTGGGCTCAAGCGATCCCCCTGCCTCAGCCTCCCAAGTAGCTGGGACAACCGACAAGCAGCACCAAACCCAGCTAATTTTTCTATTTTTTGTAGAGATGGGGGTCTTGCTATGTTGCTCAGGCTGATCTTGAACTTCTGGCTTCAAGCGATCCTCCTGCCTCAGCCTCCCAAAGTGCTAGGATTACAGATGTCAGCCACCACACCCAACCAAGAGGGCTTTTAGATCTGGATTCAAGGCATAGCAGAATGCCTTGCACATACTAACAAATTAAATAATGAATGAATGAATGAATGAATGATCTCCCCGCTAGCAAGGCACAGTATTAGGTTCCTCCTTTAATATAAATTGCATGGGATTTTAACAAACACAGATTATTAAAACTACATAATGTCTAAGAGCTTAATTGAAATATTTAATAGCTCAAAGTAAACATACGCAAAATGTACAGCAAATATTTATGTAAAAAAACTTGTTCTTGAAAACAATATGTTTAATGCCTTACAAGTTATATTAATGCTCTCTTTCTGTGTTTTTTTTTTTATTAAGCTAAGGCCAAATTAATCTTTCAACAGCCAAACTTCAGAGGTAACTCAGCAAAACCCCCATCAAAACAGCCTTCTTTGTGCAACCTAAGAGGCTTTGGGAATCTGGGTCTTCAAGGAATGAACCTCATGTGCTGAGCCACTTCTCTGGTGTCACCAGTTACTTAGGGTGTGACATTCTGACCCCAGGGTGAAGTTAAGCCTGAGCATTTCATTTTACTGAGATGGCAGATGGCGAGGACTTAGACTAAATGAATGAATGAGTACAAGGGATTGGAGTCTGATAATGTCAACATGAGGATTTCCAGTAGCCCTGGCTGAAACACTGAGCTCTTTCTCTCTTCTCTAGATCAGCACATCTATTTTGTCACTCCACAGCTGATAACACAATTTGTATTTGAAAAACACAGGAAGGAAAATAAGAGATACAAATCTCTCCCTGCTCACCTGTTTGCACAAAATTCAGCAGACTTCATGACTGAGCACTGACATTCTACTTAAAGACCCTCGGGTCTGACGGTTCAGAAAGCGGCTTTTCTTTCCATGCTTTGTCTTAGTTGCTAAGGTGCCACTGACCACAGGCTGCTCAGGAGACCTGCCTGGAGTACAGATCCTTTACCACAGCCAGCAGAGGACACTAGCAGGTTATCTGTTTCTTCCCCCTTCCCAGCCCCTGCCAGTGGGCTACAGGAGCTGCATATTCCAACCACACTCTTTTTATTGTGGTATATATAACATAAAATTTGCCATTTTAATCATGTTTAAGTGTACCATTCGGTGGCATTAATTGCAGTCACAATGTTATGTAATCATCACCACTATCTATTTTCAAAACCTTTTCATCACCCCAAACAGACACTGTGTAACCATTAAACAACAATTTCCTGTTCCCCTTTCCCCCAGCCCCTGGCAACCACCATTCTACTTTCTATCTCTATGAATTTGACTATCCTAGGTATCTCATATAAGTGGAGCCACACAATATTTGTCCTTTTGTGTCTGGCTTATTTCACTTAGCATATCTTCAAGGTTCATCTATGTTGGAGCACGTGTCAGAATTTCCTTCCTTTTTAAGGCTGAGTAATATTCTATTGTATGTATGTGACACATTTTATTTATCCATTCATCTATTGATGGACACTTGAGTTGTTCTAACTTTTGGCTATTGTTAATAATGCTGTGAACATTGGTGTAAAAATATCTGGTAAAGTCCTTGCTTTCAATTCTTTTGGGCATATACCCAAAAGTGGAATTGCTGAATCATATCATAATTCTATGTTTAATTTACTGAGAAACTGCCATACTATTTTCCCTCATTATGGGTTTAATTTGCATTTCACAAATAACTGACGATATTGAGCATGTTTTCACAAGCTTATGAGGCATTTGTATATCTTCTTTGGAGAAATGTCTATTCAAGTCCTTTGCCTGTTTTTAATTGGGTTCTTTGTGTTTTTGCTGTTGTGTTGTAGGAGCTCTTTATATATTCTGGATATTAACTCCTTATCAGAACCAGGTATATGATCTATAAACATTTTCTCCCATTCTGTGGGTTGTATTTTCACTCTCTTGATAGTGGCCTCCCCCCATTTTTTTAGACATGAGTTCTATGTTGTCCAGGTTAGACTTGAACTCCTGGGTTCAAGTGATCCTCCAACATTGACTGGGACTACAAGCATGAGCCACCTCACCTAGCTTGCCCTTTGTCCTTTGAGGAACAAAAGTTTTTAATTTTGATGAAATCCAGTTTATCTTTTTGTTTTTTCACCTGTGATTTTCATGTCATATTTAAGAAACTATTGCCAAATCCAAGGTCATGAAGATTTGCTGCTATATTTTCTTCTAAGAGTTTTACAGATTTAGCTCTTAAATTTAGGTCTTTGATTCATTTTTAGTTATTTTTGTATATGGTGTTAAGTAAAGGTCCAACTTCATTCTTTTGCATGTGGCTATCCAGTTGTTCCAATATCAGGTCTATCAGGTTTTCCTTCATGTGTTTTGGAGTTATCTTGTTTGCTACATAAAAATTTAAGATTGCTGTATATCAGGGATAGAGCCTTTTATCATTATGTGATGTCCTCTTTGTCCTTAGTAATTTTCTTTGCTCTGAAGATTACTTATCTGCTATTAATATAGCCACTCTTGTTTTTCATTGTTGTTAATCCTTGCATGATAAACCTTTTTGCATCCTTTTACTTTCAACCTACCTATGTTGTTATGTTTGAAGTTAGTTTCTTGTAGATGGCATATAGTTGGGCCATTTTTAAATACTCTGCCAATCTCTACCTTTTAATTGATATGTTTGGTGTATTTGCACTATTTACATTTAAAATAATTATTGATACCTTAGGGCTTAAGTCTGCCATTTTATTATTTGTTTTCTGTTTGTTCCCTCTGTTTCTTCTTACTCCGTTTCTTTTCTCTTGCTTCTTGTGGGTCGCTTAAATATTTTTTAGAGTTCCATTTTTATTTGTTTATAATATGTTTAGTATATTGCTTTGTATAGTTTTTATTGGTTGATATGTACATATATATTACCATAGTCTCCTGATGTTGACATTTTCCCAAGTCAAGGCATAGAAAATTTACTTTCATTTAGGTTCCTTTACTGTTCTCATTTAAAAATATAAATATTTCCTCTACATACATCAAACACGATATCATATAGTGTTATAACTTATTCTGTTTATATCGATTTTTACCCATGCTGTGTTCTATCCTTTATGAAGTTCCCATCCACCTTCTTCTGTTATCATTTGTGTTGCAGAGTTTTCTTTAGCCATTCTTTAAGGGCAGGTTTGCTAGCAATAAATTCTCTCAGTTTTCCTTTGTTTGAGAATGTCTTTATTTCCTCTTCATTCCTGAAGGATAATCTCTCCAACTATGGAATTTAGGGTTGGCAATTCTTTTCTTTCAGCACTTGAAAACTGTTGTGCAGCTTCCCCATGACCCCCATGGTTTCAGATGAGAAATCTGTCATTTAAATTGGTGGTCTTCCTTAGAAATATGTCATTTATTTTAGGCAGTTTAAAGATTTTTTTCTTTTTTAGTTTTCAGAAGTTCAGTTATGGGTCTTAGTGTTTCTTTGCACTTATCCTATTTAAGGATTACCCACTTCTTGAATATGTAGGTTTTGTTTTTCACCAAATTTGGGAAATTTTCAACCATTATTTCTCCCAAATACTCTTTCAGCATTATTTTCTTCCTCCTCTTCTTATGGAACTCCAGCGATAAAATGTTCACTCGGTTATTGTCCCACAGATCTCCAAGGCCCTGTTCATTTTTTTTAAATCTATTTTCTTTCTGCTGTATAGATAAATTCTATTAATCTATTTTCAAATGTATTGATTCTATTAGTTATCTTCACTCTACTATTGAGTCCACCCCGCAAGACTTAATTTCAATTACCAGATTTTTCAATGTTACAAATTCCATTTGGTTCTTTTTTGTAACTTTTATTTATTTCTTTGCTGACATTGCTATTTTCTCACTCATTTCGAGAGAATTTGTAATTGATTGTTGGAAGCCTTTTTATAATGGCCACTTTAAAATTCTTTTCAAATAATTCCAACATCTCATTCATCTCAGTATTGGCATCAGTTAATTGTCTTCTCTCATTCAAATTGTGATTTTCCCAGTTCCTTGATATGAGGAGTAATTTTTTTTATAACTAGACATTTTGGTCATTATGTTAGGACACCATTGATTCTATTTAAACCATCTATTTTAGCAGGCTGTCACCCTGTTTAGGTTTAGCCTATAAGTCCTGGCCTACTTTATGGGTTTTAGTTCCAATGACAGTTCAGTTTTGAGAGCCTTTGCAATGCTATTCTGGTCCGCTTTGTTCTTCTGGTGCTGATAGGGTTCCTTCTCATTCCTGCTGGTGCCATCTGCAGGGGCAGAAGGTGCTTCCCTCAGCCACTTGCTATTGCTGGGTAATCCTCTAGGGGTAGGAGTTAGAGCAGAAGCCACTGGGCTTGTCTCTTCTTATGTCACCGGGTAGAGGGCAGGGAGACACAAGGTTTCACTGCCGCTCTCACTATGGACTGATCCGACTGCCTGCCAGCGTCCTGGTTGTGGAGTAGTGTCTTGGATGGCCTGGGGTTTTGCTGCTGCCACTGCTGCCAACAGACTGGACTGCCGACTAGCTTTGGGTGTAAAACAGGTGTTGCAGTTCCCCGCTAGGTGTCTGTTGGGCTTCCCCTCTCCTGGTCCTTTGGCCAGAGAGAGCAGGCTTTTCTTGAGTTCTTTTGTCTATGCCTGTTAGTAGTTCCAGACTACCAGCCTCTCTGGCACCCAGGCCAGGGGCATATAAGGAACAAATAAAACCTAGAGAATGCACCATGTTTTCATTCCTTGGGTCCTGGGGTTCCTTGCCAATCTGTCGTCTTCATTCTAGCTTTCAGAGTCCTTTTCATCATTGTCTATTCAGTATTTCCAAGGATGTTCAGTTGTATTTAGAAGGGAGGAGTGGGGAAAAATAAGTCTATTCCATCTTGTTTCAGAACTAGCAACCCAAATCAATTGTAATAAACTAGTATTATCAAAGCAAGATATTACCTCTCAATTATAAAAAGAAGTTATATGCAGAAGTGTCAACACAGACACACTGTGTATAATAAAAAGCAATAACTACATGCAGTCAATCTAGTGTTTTCAATCTGCCAATTCTGGTTGCCATTGGGTGAAACCAAGGCCTTCTGTGGAGCTTTACTTTAGAATCAAAAAAAGAGGATCAACTAAGAAAGGTCAATTAGTAGCAACATTTCAACATGATCTTAGTAAACTTCTGGGTGCTGTACTAAGTAGTGGAGGGAAAAAATTAACACTATTATTTTAAAATTTTCTCACTGTAATTACTTCTGTCTGATGCTATGGAAGTGGCACAATTCTCTCCAGAACCATGGACTTTTGTGTAGCAAGATGCACTGATCTAGGCGCCCAAGAGTGAGGCTCAGCCATGATTCAGAAGAAAAACTGAGAAACCAAGAGATAGCTAACCTCTTTTCCCCCCTCCCCCAAAAAAGAGAGAGAGAAACTAGGTAAAGTAGGATAGAGAAGAAAAGGGAAGTGGCGGAGAAGGGTGAGGACAAAGCAATATGATAGGAAGAAATGTTGACAAAGGATAGGCATCTCTGATAAACATGTTTTAAAATTGTTTGCCATGCAGTTCTAAATTTGTTATACACAATGCCTTTTATGTATGGCATTTTGGGAAATCCAAGAAAAAGCATTGTGCTCCATGTCTAGGCAAGCATCAGAGAGAAGGACATCTTTTTTTATTATTATTATTAAAAACATTTTTTCAGAGATGGGGTCTTGCTATGTTGCCCAGGCTTTCCTCAAACTTGTGGCCTCAGTAATCCTCCCATCTCAGCCTCCCAAGTAGCTGGGATTACAGGCATGAGTCACTATGCCTAGCAAGAAAAACATCTTAAAGCAGGTGAGACCTGGGTGATAGCTAGAGTTCAGAAGAATAATAAATTAGATCTAGAGGTGACCATAAGAACATAAGTACCCAGAAATTCACAGACCAGATGGAAGATAGAAGGTCAGGTCAGTTTGATGTATAGCTATTAATATTAACATAAGGATAAGTTACTCTCAGCTACAAGAAACACGTGCATCTGTGGTATGCGAGCTCATGCAATTGGAAGGTAAGGAGGTGTAACTGGTCATATAGCTGCTGTTCACTTGTGCATCACGGTCAGCCAAACTGGGGCAGAGAAGTTAAGTAACCAAGGTCACACCACTGACAGGGGAAAGAGCAGAGATTCAAACCAGTGCAGTCTGGCTCCAGAATCTTAACCACAATTCTACACTGCCCCTCAGTATTATTACTAATAAAAATCCACAGTGATAATCTGAACTATTTCATGGGTATAGACAGTAATAAGGAAGACAGTAGAGACAAAGGGCAGACTATTTGGAGAGAAACAACACAAAGGGAGAGAAAAGTGTAACCCTTCTTCAAGGATGAACTTTTGTGGATTGAGGAACATCATAGATAAGTTTTGAGAGCCCTTTCTTTAATGGATTGTTTCATTCCAGTTTGCTAGAATTACTGTGAATTCATATTTTCATATATTAGACATTTTAAAATTTTAATGTTCCTATATATATATAAGATTCTACTAAACCTTTGAAATTTTTAACATAAGTTTGATAGTTCTTTATCATATATGCAGAGAACATATGAAATGTAAAACAAAACTTAAAATTCAACTTGATTTTTTAATTAAGAAAGCAATAGATATTGACAGCTTCCATGTGTTTTTCAACTTTAAAGGTAGGTTCCCTTGTCTGAGAGAAAGGAGACATTAAGGAGCCTGAAAAGACAGAAAAGAAGATATTTTAACATATTATCAAAAAACTCCATCTTGACGAGATAAAATATCTGCTGCACATATTGTCAGTAAAACCCAGGGGTTTGATCATGTAGGAATAAACACAGACAAGGTAAAAATCAAACAGAATTCCAAATGAATGTGCAAATTCCAAAGCTGCAAGGCTAATTATTTCAAAGAAATGGTAGAAAAGTCTTCCTGTTCTCCCACAGAGAAAGGGTAGATCCAGGCCCTGTAAAAGTCTTGGGTGGGCTGGGGCTATCATAATGACTGCCGACCATGTTGTGCAGGAGACACAGCTGGGAGGTGGTATGGAGATCCCCATCGTTGGGGACAATGACTCAAGGAAGAAAAAACAAGGAGACACTAGTAATTGATCTTCTGCAGGCTGACTCCGTCTGCTAAAGTTAGTATCCCTGGGTGATGCAAAGAACTGACTCACTTGGTGAATGATAAATAGCAACAATCAGAGGCATTTGCAGAGTATTGATTTCCTTGAGACTTCCACAGGTTTTCATATGAATAATCTAATTTATAGCCAAGCAGTTCCTATGATGAGTCTGAAGAATCTCCTGTATGAGTCTGTGGTGTTCCCCACATCTCATAGAAGAGGAAACTAAAGAGAGAAGGTACATGGCTTCCTCAGGGCCACATAGGACCTATACTAAATGGACAGTCTCTAGAGGATACTAGAACAAATGGTTCCAGATTACATGGATGATCCATAGTTAAGTGGTTGGATGCCTCCAATCCACCCTCAAATCTAATTAAGTCTGAATGATTGTTGTTAATATAATTTTGTTAATATAATTTTAAATCTGAAGGCAATTATAAAAATACTCCTTGAAAGAAATAATACACAATGTAAAATGGTAATTTAATAATGATAAAAGCAAGCACTTACTTATTGTTTATAGTTTAGTATATGCCAGGCACTACTCTGAGTGCTTTACATGTATTTCCTCCCTTAGTCCTCACAACCACCCTTTGATGAAGGTATTATTATTATCACCCTCTTTCAAAGGACAAAACTGGGGGAGAGAAGTTAAGTAACCAAGGTCACACCACTGACAGGGGAAAGAGGAGAGATTCAAACCAGGGTAGTCTGGCTCCATAATCTTAACCACCATTCTATACTGCCCCTCACTACTATTACCAATAATTCTCCACAGTGAGATTCTTGGAGTATATCTACAAAAACTGAGAATGTCAGGGGAACAAGAAAGCAAGCAAAACATGCAAATTTTTTTTTCATTTTACTCAAAAGAAAATCTACTTCATTCTCAGATCTGAGGAAAAATACATTCAGATTTTAAAGACTTGAAAAAAATGTGAAGAAATTTTGGGGGTGATGGTAATGTATACCTTAATATGAGTTTGAGATACAAGGGTATATGCATTGTTGAAAGTCAGTGAATATATATTTCAAATATGTGCATTTCATTTTAAGTAAATTTTGCATTGAAAGAAGAAACTAAATAAATGTCAAACTTTAGCTAATGGTATGAGAGAATACTGAAGTACCAAGGGTGAGGTATACAGATGTCTGTAATTTACTTTGCAATGCATCTAAATCTAAGATGGATTAATGGAAGGATGGAGGGATGGGTAGATGGCTACGTATGTGATAAAGCAGGTATAGTAACATGTTAATGAGAGAACTCTCACTGAACATTTTTGTAATCACTATCCAGCTCAAGAAATAAGAGTTGGCCAGCCACCCAAGAATCTCCTCCGTGTGCTCCACGCTAATCACAGCCTCTCTCCCTCCCTCTAGAAGTACATTCATCACGTTCTTGTGTCACTTTCTGGTTTTATCACCCAAGCGTGCATCCCTAGACACCGTAGTTTAGCTTCCTCTCTTTTTTTAAACCTGGTATGTACCCCTCCATCTCTTTCTGTCCCTTACGATGTATCTGGAGGCTGTTTCACCTGTGGAATTTCCTGCAATCTGCACGTTGACGACAGCATGCTCATGGTGCAGTTCAGCATGTTCCTCTGTCCTCTGCGTTTCCTAAAAATTGGCAGTTAAATCCAGAGGACTGCTGAGTCTCAGATTCCATCCCCTTGGCAAAATTAAATGGTGGTGTGTTCTTTCACCAGGAAGTACATGATGTCTGCTTCCCTCTTATTTTGTTATGTTGGCTCAATGCCTCAGTTCATTAATTCATTTGGGATAGTTAGGGGGTGATATTCTAATTCTATCTCATTGTTTTCATTTATTAGCTGAAATAATTTTATAAAGAGATGAGTCCCTTCATCTACCATTTGGTTACCCAGTTGTACAGTTCATAAAGGAAAGGTAAGATGAACAATAGGTGGCTCTCTGTTCTTACTTACACACTTTTCACAATAATTATTTATCCTCAGAAAGTAACGAATTAGTTTTCTTTTCATGTATTATTATGAACCCATGAGTTTAAAAATACTTAAACATTATCCTCATTAAGTCTCAAATTGTTTCTTCTTTAACCTGTGGGAGCCTCTTCAAAATGGTCCCTGAGCCTTTTGCCCACAACTCTAGTAATGTTTGATAACTTCCCTGCAATGTGGTAGGTCAAGGTATTCCAGTTAATCTTGTACATTTCCTACCCCAGACCCAGTTCAGTCATTTCTCCAAGAAGTTGAGGTTTCCTTTAGTGGAACATGGTATTTTGAGACCATATCTGGGCACTAGGGCTGCTTGCTCATTGTTTTTAGGGGCTTCCATAAGAATCCTCGTTCTCAAGCACCCAGACAATGAGAGGATTAGAATATCCATCATTTTCACTAACCTATAATAATTGTACAACAGTCTCAGAATAACAATACTACTACCACAAATTATGATTTGGGAAAACAGTTAAAAATGTTTTTACTTAGACTACCGTCATTCTCTTCCCTTTTTTAATGGTTGCACTAGATCTATGTTGACAGATTGTAAAATCTTTACATACTCTCCTCTTCTAATCCTCAGTAAGTCTTAGTTCTACAAGCAACCACGTATTTCGTGCTCACCACCAGTTCTTCGTCAATGTCTCTCTAATCATGTTGGTGGCCTTGATCTCTGGTAGACACTTTAACAAAAGCCCCCGGGAGCAATATTTCCTGAGTTCTTGCATGTCGATCACAGTTGTGTCAATCTTACTGGATAGAAGATCCTTCCCTTACATTTTCTTTCCTTGAGTACCTTAAATATGTTACTCCATTTTATTCTGGCATAAAGCTTTTCTGTCAAAAAGTCTGATGATAATCTAATTTTCTTTTCTTCATAAGTCACATGCTATTTGTGCCTAAGTGCTTAAAGAAATTTTTAATTTTTCTTTAAAGTCCGGGAACTTTTCTAGGATATGTCCTGGTGTTGATATCCCTGGGTCAGTATGCAGTATGCTCAGGTACATGGTGTGCTCTTTCAATCTGTAGTTCCAAATATTCCAGGAACTATGTCAGGAAAGTTTTCTTGACTTTCAGTTTTACTATCTGTTCTGTTCCCTTTCTCGGGGCTTCTTTTCCAGGGACTCTTACTGTCCATATTTCAGATCTTTCTCATTTTCTGTATTTGTCGCTTCTCTCAAATGCTTTTTATTTCTTCATTTCTTTTTTATTTTTAAAATTATATTTCTTTTTACCTTCTGTTGTGTTTATTTTCTCTAGTGTTTCTTCTGGTTAGGCCTTCATTTCTAAAATGATTTTTTTTTTCTTTTCATTTCTAGTTCTTTCTGGAATTCTGTC
>RJWJ010037772.1:0-15354 GCA_004363605.1 Indri indri
GATAATTATATTACCGAAAATTCTTTTGAATTTCTGTAATTTACTCAAATAGTGTGAATACTGGTATAACTTTTCAGGCAAGAGGGTTTTTATTTTTGACATTTATTCCTAAATATGTCTATCCTTTCACTACTAAGATCCAGAGAAAACACGAAAGTTAAGTTCAGACTGGAAAACAAAGAAAAATAAACTAGGAACAGAAAATATATCTTGAAAATGTTCCTTTAGATAGTAGGAGCTAATCAAAAGTAGAAATCAAGATGAAAAAATGGGACCAGATTAAGTATTAAGTCATTGTCTGTCACACATATGAATTCATTTCTTGTCTCCAAATATTCTTTACTGTTTGACAGGTTCATGTGATTACTGGTGGGACTTTGACTACTGGTGGGAATAAGGAAGGACAAAGATTATGCAGCAAAGCTCTTTTAAATAAATCTCAGCTTTTCCTTATAAACTGTGAACTTGCTCTCTATACTTTAAAAGTCCACAAAAATGCTTTTATTTCTTTCACTTCATTTTTATCTTTGTTTCTTTGATTTTCGGGAAGATAAATAGTCTCAGCCCAGAGCTTATTCCACTGGGGGGAGCGTGGGTCACGGCGAGAGAGCTTATAATAAACCCACTGCCCCGGCTGCTGGCTCTCTCCCTCCCTCGCTCCCTCCCAGGATTGCCGGCCACCAGGAGGTGCTGCTGAGGGGTCCGAAGTTTGCCATGGATTAGAAGACACCCAGGAATACGCAGTAGCAGGGGGAAACATGAAGACATGGTAGAGAAGAGAGAATACAGGCCATGAAAGAAAGGAGCTAATTTATTTTTTATCTTCCTCTCTGTGGTGGTTCAAGATCTGCCTGTGTCAATAGTAAAAACCACTGAACTTTACCCTTTAAATGGGTGAATTTTATGGTCTGCGAAATATCCCTCCATAAAGCTGTAAAAATGAAAGATCTGCCTGTCAGAAGAGTTGAAGGAGAATGTGTCAGAGACTGGTGACCTGCTCGTGGATCCAAAAGCTTGCTGACTCAATGTGACACATACGTCCATGTGACACATACTTCCAAGTACAGTACATACAAGAAAAAAAGTGCGCGTGTGTGTATGTATAAGAATAATGTCCTGGCCTCTTGGTGGGTACCATGACTTAGAGGTTGTAATTATTATGCCTACAGCAGCAAATTGGCATTTTTTGTTTTTAATAGAAAAGGAGATAGCACAAAAGAAGGAACAGAAGTAAACGTTGATGAATGCCTGCTGTGAGGCAGATGATGTCACCTCCCTTTTGAAGATGAGGAAGCTCAGGCAGGGAGGTGTTGAGTAATTTGCTTGAGTAACCAGGAGCAGAAGAGAAGCAGAGCCGTGGCCTATGGGACCAGAGTATCTGTCCTCATGACATCGCCACACACCCAGTGGCAGATGTGCCAGAGTTCTTAGGGTTTGAGGGTGCCCCCCTGTCCCTAATGATTTGGGTGCTGTCAGGCCCCGGACTGGAGAGTGCTTGATTCCTCATGGTGTGTGACCACCTGGAACACACTGAGAGTAGGGTAAGAATTCCAAGTCAACTTACACAGTATGTTCTGGAAGAAAGGTGAATTTTGTGTACCCAGCCTGCAGAAAATGCAACAGCAAGTGGTGACCTATGAGGTGATTGGAAGGAAATTTTAGACTGCCATAAACTCTAGTTGTTTGCACAGCAGAATCGGCTCTTCGATTATTTACTGTGACTGGAGCAAGTTCAACAAGAAGATGCTACAGGGAGCTGCTAGCACAGGTAGACATTAGCCTTGCTGTTCTCAACCAATGCACGCTGGAGACTGCCTGCCTTAGTATTCCAGCAAAAGCTAAGAACGCTGGAATTTAAGCTCACTGGCTATCAGGAGGAGTCAGAGCTGCCCCAGGTGGCCTAGACCCTACCAGCATTCTTCAGACAACATCAGACTACAGTCAACTTGCAAACAGGCCTGAGGTTACATCTCAGTTCAGAAGAGCAATCAAATTGAATCTCATAATCGCAATTTGCAAATTTTGGGGGAAGGCCCACCTGAGAATGGCCCACCACGTCCCCAGATCAGTGCCTGTCCTGAAAGCTAGGCAGTGTGGTCCGATTACACTAACACGGTGGCTCTCCAGGAAGAGGATAGTATTCTCAGAAAGCGGTGGGTGTCCCCCACATCCATGCTGTTGTAGAGATGTAATACATACATAGCAGGAATCACATTATATAATGTATACACTATCATGTTCTGCTTTTTTCACATACAGATCATGAACATATTTTTCAATTGCTCATATTCTTTGAAAACATTTAAATATATTTTTACTATCCCTTGTATGGGCATATTATGGTTTATTGATTCTTCTGTGGTTAAGCATTTAGATTGTTTGCAGTTTTTCCCAATTATAAAAATTATTGCTTTGAATATAAATCTGACTCTAAGTTTTTCCATTTCCTCACAATAGGTTTCAGAAAGATAATCTCTGAATCAAAGGATAAGAGCTTTTATTCTAGTTGTTGATACATATTTTCATATGCCTAGAAAGGTGGAGTAACAGATGAGTATAGAGCTGGCTTGTTGCATGCAGATGGTGAAACTTACACACATATTAGAATAAAGAAAGAAGGTATGTTTAACTGTAGGGATAAGAGTAGTGAGGTAGCAAGGGGGCATGCAAACGTATCCAGCATATGCGAGAGCAAAACAGCTTTATTGAGGTACAATTGACAAACCATACAATTCACCCATTTAAAGTGTACAATTCAGTGGCTTGTAGTATATTCACAGAATTGTGTGTCTATCACCACAATCAAGTTTAGAATATTTTCATTACTCTGAAAAGAGACCCCATTCCCCCAAGCTGTCACCCCAAATGCCCCCATTCCGACTCATCCCAACCCTATGCAGCCACTAATCTACTTTCTGTCTCTGTAGATTTGCCTGTTTTGGACGTTGCATATAAGTGGCATCACACACTATGTGGTCCTTGGTTTCTGGCTCTTTCACCTTGCACAATGTTTTTAACATTCCCCCATGTCTCAGCGTGTATCAGTACTTCATCCCTTTTCGTTGCTGGCAGGAGAGCTTATGTCGAGTTAGCAGAAGGACCTGTGAGTCTGCAGTCAGAGAAAGGGTGTGGAGGGCCCACGTGGGAGCAGTGGTCAGGAATTGCAGTGGCACTGTTCTTTGTTACGCGACTTTCCCCACCATCTTTACTGTTTTAATGACTGTAGCAGTAGTCATTCTTGTGGACATACCACAGTTTATTTATCCTACTTATTGTTAGTGGATATTTAAGTCTCTCCTAATTTTTACCTTTTGAACACTGCTTCAGTGGATATGTCTTTGTACATTTACATGATCTCTTCTGTGGGTAAATTTCTAGAAGCAGATTTGGTGGGTGAAGGGGTATGTTCAGCTTACATTTTGACCCAGAGCGCCGCCCTGCCTCCCCGATAGGTAAAGGGAATTTATGTACCAACAACAGGCACGTGTCTTCATTGCACTAAAACTGTCAGTCTTCTTAATCTTTGGTGATTTGATGTGTGAAAAATTGTTCATCGGTGTTCTTTTTTGCATTTTTTTCATACTTTTCAAGTTGAACCATTTTATCATATTTTTTTGTGTTTCTTCTTTTAAAATTTATAACATTAAAAGTTTATCAGTAGTTTAGAATTTTTATGTAAAGTGTTTCAGTTTTTCAGTATTTCCTTCCACTGCTTTAAGTTTAATTAAAATGTTAACAGTATCTTATTATTGTTAATTATCATTAACCTGTTTATTATCCCATTATCCTTTTCTTTGATTGTTCTATTGCCATATCCTTTCCGCTCTTTTTCCTGTGGCTTCTAATAAACATTTAATTTCTTTTAAAAATGCCACCTTCAATGTTACTCTTGAAAATATTTATTCCTCTCAAGATAGAAGAAACTTACAACCCTCAATTAGACATTTTCCCACACAGCTAACCCTGGCATTTTCACACCAATTATGTCTTTTTACTTTAATTTTGGAAGACTCTAAACTGCTAACTGAAGATTTTCTTAGAAACTTAAAAAGCTTAACCCTTTACAGATACGTTTATGTGTAGCCTAAGGGTAATCAGCTAACTTACAGATGCTAACTACTAAATATCAAATTAATAGACTGAACTTTTGCTGACCTTTCTATAAATTCCCCATATCTTTATATGGTTTCTTTTTTTGATTCCTCCAACTGCTCTCTTCATTTTTTTCTAATTTTTCTCTTTCCCTTCTTTGGAAAGAGAAAGAAGTTACATTCTTTTTATTCTCCGTAGAAAATATTTTTTTTTTCTTCTGTGCATTACTTTATCATGAGTAGTCATGGGGAAAAGAGTCCCTCTAGAGCTAACCGCAGCTCTAAATAATAATTCTGGAATTTTCCATTTGAAAAGCCAACAGATAATATCTAAATAAAGAGACAACTAAGAATATTATATAGAGGTATTAGTATAAAGAAACCATTAGGACAAAAGTACAAAACTTTCTAAGTACAAAAAGAAATGCTAAAGAAGAAAAGAAATAGCAAAGAAAATAGACTTCATGCCTTACATTAAGTATTATATAAATAAATTACATTGATAAATCTAAATAGGATTAAGTTACTATTAAAAGTTAAAGAGTCACAGATTCACTGGTAAAGTAAAATCTAACTGTGCAGTGTACAGAGACACACTTAAAGGAAAGCGGCTGAGACGTGCTAGAAATAAAGGAAGATATACCAGGCAAATACATATAAAAAGAAAGTCCTGATACCAGACAAGATAGAGTTTATGCCAAAACAGCATCATATGAGACAGAGACATTGTATAATGCTGAAGGATATAATTCACAATGAAGAAATGATAATTTTAGATACCTTTGCTCCAAATATCACAGAATCAACTTTCTGAAAGTAGAAAGAAACTTAAGGAGATAAAAGGAGGAGTAGACACACGTGGTAATAGGGGAATTTAACATACCTCTCGCTGATTTATATACACCAAGTGCAAAAAAGTAGTAGGGATATAGATAGCCTAAATAAATAATTAATAAGGAGAGCTATAGATATATATTGAACTCTATACCCCAATAACAGAGACTCCTCACTGTATATTAAAGAGTGCATGGATCATTTATAACAGTTGACCTTATATTAGTTGATTGTAAAAAGTTTCAAATAATTTTGAAAAATACAAATAATTTTCTGAGTAAAGCTAGATATTAATAATCATAAAAACAAAAGGCTGGTTGCATAACAATGCAAATATACTTAATACCACTGATCTATACACTTAAAAATGGTTAAGATGGGCCAGGCATGGTAGCTCATGCCTATATTCCTAGCACTTTGGGAGGCTGAGGCAGGAGGATTGCTTGAGCCCAGGAATTTGAGACCAGACTGGCAATAGTGGAACTTGTCTCTACAAAAAATAAAAAATTTAGCCAGCTGTGGTGGTGCGCACCTGTAGTCCCAGCTACTCAGGAGATTGAGGCGGGAGCATCTCTTGACCCCAGGAGTTGTAGGTTGCAGTGAGCTATGATGACGCCACTGCACTCTAGCCCAGGCAACAGAGCAAGAGGCTGTCTCCAAATATATAAATATTAACAAATAAATAAAAAGTTAAGATGATAAATTTTGTTATATGTATTTTAACATACTTATTTTTTAAAGGCTCCCAAAATAAGAAAAGGAATAGCAGCTGGGCACAGTGGCTCATGCCTGAATTCCTAGTACTTTGGGAGGCTGAGGTGGGAGGATTGCTTGACCTCAGGAGTTTGAGACCAGCCTGGGCAATATGGTAAGACCCCATCTCTAGAAAAAAAGGGGGGGAAAACCCTGAACCAACTACCTGATGGAGCCCACCAAAAAGAACAAATGGTTGAGCCTGTTTCTTAGTTGATTGTAATGTGAAATGGGGCAGACTTTTCCATCATCCAGACCTGGGTTCAAATCGTTTATCTTTCAGTACCTTGAGATCCAAGGAAAGCAATCACTTTTAAAATCCCCATTCCTAATGTTCAAATGGATAATATTACCTACCTTTAGAATGAAGATTTATTTAGAATTTATGTAAAATGCCTAGTAAGTTCAAGGATTTTTGTAAAAAAATTATGTTTCTTCCTTCAAAGTTTTCATTATTAAATTAGTCCCATGAAGGAACTAATGAACAGTCTTAACATGAATTCTTAATTTTCATTAACAGTCAGAGAAGATACTAACATAGAGGTATGTCAAGAGAGAAATGCAAGAAATAGTCACAAGACTCTTTAAATTCCACTGCTTAAAGTTCAAGAATAGGTGAGCAGTGTCATTTTACTTCAGTGCCAATTTATTCTAAATAGGAAATAGAGGTAATTATCACTTACGATGCAGCTATAGAACAGAATTTAGACCTAAACAAACCTTAAAGTCAACACCCTACTTAAACGGATGAGGATATTGAAGCTCAGAGAGATTAATTGACTTCCCTGAAAGGCTTGCAGCTGATTAATGATAGAGCCAGGATTTGACTTTGTTTTGTGTCAAGAGTGACCATTTGAAGTATAACATTTTTGGAGTAAACCTAATAGTATAACATTTTTGGAGTAAACCTAAAAGTACCACAAGAAGAGAGATAACAATACACAAAGGAAAAGATAAAGCAAGGCAAATAAAAACAAAACCTCTGTGTAAAATTTGAGAGTAGCGTAAAAATGTCCATTTGCTCAAAGGTGCAAAGTCTTAAATAAGATCAAGATGCCAGCAGATGTGGTGTCAAATGAGGACTTGCTCGCCACTTCATAGATGGTACCTTCTCACTGTGTCCCCACGTGGTGGAAGGCGAAAGGCAGCTCTCTGGGGGCTCTTTGAATCCCATTCATGAGGCTTCAACCTCATGACCTAGTAACCTCCCAAAGGCTCCACCTCCAAATACCATCATACTGGGGATAAAGTTTCAACGTAGGAATTTTGAGGGGATACGAACATTTAAGACCATAGTACCCTTCAATCTGGAAAATTTAAAACTCCATTAAACAATTCTCAGATCAAAAGGAAAATACAAACAAAACTACAAAATTCTGAGAAAATAATAATAAAAACATGGTATGTCAAAGCCTATGGGATGTGGTCAAAATAGTGCTTAGAAAGATACATAGCATAAATATCTGTGGATATAAAAATTTTTAAATATTAAAAAGAACTAAGCATCGGACTCAAAACACTGGAGGAAAAACAACAAAATAAACTAAAAGAAGACAGAAAGGACTAATAAATATAAAGGCTGAAATTAACCAGTTAGTAAACAGTAAAACAGAACTAATAAAATAAATCAAGAATCTAGTTCTTATAATGATCAAGAAAAGAGAAAAACTACCAGCCCACTTAATTAAAAGGGAAGTGGGAAAAGAAAACAAAATGCAGTCATCCCTTGGTGTGTGGGGTGTTGGTTCCAGTACCACTGCCCATACCATAATCTGTCTACACATACGGAAGTCCCACAGTGGGCCCTGCAGAACCCACATGTACCAAAAGTCAGCCCTCCATATACTCAGGTTTCACATCCCCCAAATGATGTATTTTCAATCCATGTGTAAGTGAAACTGTGCAGTTCAAACCTGTGTTGTTCAAGGGTCAACTGGATATCCAAATAAGATAGGGCAAAGGAAAATAACATTAAAACAGAGGAAATTTAAAATAAAATAAGAGACTGCTTTGCACAACTTTTTGCAAATATATTTGAAAACCTAGATTAAATGGGCAACTTTCTATGAAAATACAACTTACGAAAATTGATGCCAGTAGAGACAGAAAATCTAAACAGCCCAACTGCGCATGAAGTAGGGAAAACTGTAAAAGAACTTGATTAAAAGCATTGTACCCAGATGAACTCACAGGAGAATTCTTCCAAATCTTTAAAGCTCAGATAATCCCAATTCTACTTAACCTGTTCCAGATCACAGAAAAGGAAGGAAAAATTCCAAATTCTTTTAATGAAATGACTATAACAATACTAAAATCTGACAAGGACTTCACGACAAAGGAAACTGCAGAACAATATTACTTATCAATATCAATGCAAAAATTTTAAGTAAAATGTTAACAAGTAGAATCTAATGGTACATTAAAAGTTGATCATGATCAAGTGGAATTTATTCAAATGTGATCTTTTAATCCATTCACATGATTTATCATTCTACATAAATAGCTTTAAGGAGAAAATTTAGGTATGTAATCATCTCCATAGATGCCAAAAAGGTATTTGACAACATTCAACCTTATTCCTTTAAAAAATGCTCAATAAAATAAGACTCAATGCATAGTTGCTTAACATGATTAAACATTCTCATATATACATACTTGCATGCATACGTATAATGCCAAAGTCAGCATCTTACTTAATAGGGGGAAAACTAGCAAAACTAGAGGCTTTCCCTATAAAGTCAAGAATGTGAGAGGCATACAATTTGGTAAGAAGGAGTTAGAAATCTTCCCTATTTGCAGATGAAGTTAAGTAAAAGCCTGTAATGTTAAATCTTAATTGGAAATATCAGTGTGAACACATATTTCCCAGCTGTGTCCACAGTACAGTCCTTGAAGCAGTAATAACCCCAGCAGTGTACACGTCTAGCACCCAGATGGTGGTGTCTAACTAGGTCTCCTTGGAGGAATGGCCAGTTCCAGGTTTGAGGCAGGAAATATTCAAGATTAGTCAGAACATTTTATTGTGCCAGAAAACAACAAAATTACCAAAGACTAATTAGTTCACCTCAAGAGACACAGGAGCCAATATGAAGGGGCTCTCATCAGCCAAAGATGGGACAATTCAGAGAAGCTCCCTGCAGGCAGGGGCTACTGAGGTTGTTTTCTGTCTCTGTGTCCCCATTCCCAGCAGTGCCTGGCCCCGATAAGAATGCTGAGGAGGCTGATAAGAGCCTAGTCGGCTGATGCCCCGTGGAGTCTCCGCTGGATGCAAAAGAGGCAGAAGTCATGGAAAGAGGGCTGGTTTAGGCATTAGACTTCTTCCTGAAGTGTAAGCACTTGTAGGGCAGTGTAGCTGGAATGAAAGGAATTTGGTCTGAAGAAATATTTAGTGGTCACTTTAACCTTGAGGCAGCATTGTTCCAAGTGAGGATAAGGTCCAGGAGGTGAGGGGAGCATCACAGACATTGAGAGCGCCAGGAAGCTTTAGGCTGGGCTGTTGAAAGAATCATTCACGTGGATATTGAAATTACCCAGGATGGGGGAGAGTCCCTTCTTCCCGCCCCCCAACATCTTGTTATGAACATTTCACAAATGCAACAAAGCTGAAAGAATTTTACAGTGAAGACTCACACATCCAATACCTGGATTCTGCCTTTATTATTTTACTTTGTTTTATCACATGTCTGTCCATCCATCCATTTTAGATTTTTGACTCATTTCAGGTAAGTTGCAGACACTAGTGTGCTTCTTTCATGGGGGAGTTATGAGGATTAAATGTTAGAGGATTTTTTAAACTGTTAGATACCATAGAAATGCAGTGTTTTAAATCTAGCTAAGAAGAAGTTGTCTGACTTCAGGTTGCAAATAATGACTCAATTCTTGAGTTAGCTTTGGGAGCTGAGCCAGACCCAGGTGGAGACGGGGCCACCTTACGTTTCCTCGCTCAGCAGGAGAAGCAGGGCTGTCGCTGCTGACTCCATATGTCACGTCGGCATGCAGCAGCCAGCAGCCACACCCCCATCCCGCGCCTTTGCATACTGCCACCTGGCAGATGCACACATTCTTCTGCCCTCAGAACAGAACTGTAACCAAAGACAAGTAAAGAAAAGGAAAGTGCAGTGTTTAGAAGGGAAGGCGGAGGATGGTATATTCTGGAAGGGAACTAGTATTAATGGTAATGCTAGTAATCCAGTCACTGAAACATCATTCTTCTTCTAGGTGGACTTTATTCCATCCTCTAGTTTGCATTTCTTTTCCTGAACTGTAGTTGTTTCTAACCTGAGGTGGAGTAAGTCTGACCCAGTTCTAGTACCTGTCTCTTACTGTGGGGTAGTTAGAAAATTACAACTCAAGGTGAAGTTCCAAGAGGAGTAGTCTTGTATTTTACTAAGTGCTAAATAACAAGATCCCCTTTGTTCTCAGGAACCACTTACAACTTGGGCTTTATTTTTACTTATATGGAGAAAATGAAAAGTAACAGGGAAAAACGCTTTTATGTTTGGTTTTGCCCCAGCGCTGGTCTCTGAAGCAGGCCCAGGTTGAGAGTTCGGACTGTAGTTAATGTGATCTGTGACCCTGAGCAAGTTCCTTACTTGGCAGTGTCTCAGTTTCTGCATCTGTAAATAAAAAGGATGGTACCTGCTCTGCCTCTCTCTTGCACATGAAAATGCACATGAAGAGCAATGTAAATGTGAGATGTTTTCTCTGCCTAGATGAGTTTGGGTCCTGGACTTAACCACTGCAGCACTTAACCACTTATGTCCTTTCTATCTGGGGTCCTATTTCCCTTGCAAAGTCTTGTATCGTCTCCCCACTGGGGAGGGGACAGAGAGGACTGGCCTGACAGAGCCCCAGCCATGTGGTAACTGGAGCTGTTTAGCCCTGCCAGGTAGAATCATTTCTCAGAGGGTCCAGAAGAAATGAGCAGGCCGAGAGCAAGTGAAAATCTTGTGCTCGGAGAATGTTTGTCAAGAGGCAGGCTGATGAGGGCAGCCAGTCCTGAAGTCCCTCTGCCTGGCTGCTCCCCATGCACCCCCCAAGAACCCTTGGGGCTCTCTCTCTTACTGCACTCTGGTCTCCAGGATCACCTCCAGTCTCTCTGAGCTAGCACTCCCCCAGTCCCATCCTGTCCCCTCAGCCTGCTTAGTCTCCTCATAGCGCGTTACCTATCAGATAGGTTTGTTTGTTGTCCCTCTCCCCCTGGAACAAAAATGGCATGAAGACAGGAACTTTGTTTTATTCAGCTTTGTGTTCCCAGCACCTAGAACAGAACAGTGCCTGGCACAAGTAGACACTCATCAAACACTGTCAAATGAATGATTCGATCAGAAACAAAGCCACAGGCCCAAGTGCGAGGTGGAGGCCTCAACACCCTGCTCCCACCGGTGCCCTCTGGGCCTGCTGCCTCTGTCCTGGGCCTTCTCTGCGCCCCTCCTCTAATGGACACTGTTTGCCTCTTTCTTGACTGATGATTTGCTTAGGCATAGAATTCTAGCTTAAAAAGTAATTTTTTCTGGATTTGGAAACCATTGTTCTGCTGCAGTCTACCTATGAGTATTGCTGTTGAGATCTCTGATACTATTCTGTTTCCTAAATCTTTCTATGATGTGCTTTTTGCTCTGGAAGCTTTTAACATCTTCTCTTTATTCGTGGTAAGGTGCTATTTCACCTTGATGTGCCTTGTATGGTATATTTTTATCTTTGCCAGGCTCTCGGAAGGCCCTTTGAACGTGGACACTAGTATCTTTCAATTTTGAAGGGAGTATCTTCTGTTGTTTCTTTGATAAACATGTTTCTCAAACAGCAACATTCTATTTATTTGTGGTTGGACCATCTTCATTGATTCTTTTCTTTCTCTGCTATGTTTGATCTTTTTTAATATACTGTTTGCTGGGAGAGTTCTATGATTTTATTTTCTAACCCATCTAACTTTTTTTTTAAAGGGACAGGGTCTCACTCCACTGCCTGGGCTGGAGGGCAGTGGCGCAATCATAGCTCACTACAGCCTCAAACTCCTGGGCTCAAGTGATCCCCCTGCCTCAGCCTGCCATGTAGCTGGGCCTACAGGTGTGCACCACCATGCTCAGCTAACATTTATACTATTTTATTTTAAATTTTCAAGAACTGTTCCTCCTTATTTATTTTGGTTTCTGTCTTCAATGTTGAAAAGTTTTCTTAAAACATTTTCTGATCCTCATTAATCTGTTCACATGTAAGAGTGAGTCACTAGAAAGCAAGGATACAAAGGGATGTTTGTATACCACACATTCATAGCAGTGTTGTTCACAATAGCCAAAAGGTGGAAGCAACCCAAGTGTCCTTGGATGGATGAATGGATTTAAAAATTTTGGTATATTCATACAATGGAATATTATTCAGCCTTAAAAAGAAAGGAAACTCTAATACGTACTCCAATGTGGATGGACCTTGAGGACATCATGCTGAGTGAAATAAGCCAGTCACAAAAGGACAAATAGTGTATAATTCTACTTATGCGAGGTACCTAGAATAGTCAAATTCAAAGAGAACAAAAGAGAATGGTGGTTTCCAGGGGCTGGTGAGTTAGTGTTTAATGGCTATGGAGTTTCGGTTTGAGATGATGAAAAAGTTCTGGAGATGGATGGTGGAGATGTTTAGACAACATTGTAAATGTACCTAATGCCACTGAGCTGTTCATTTTAAAATGTTTAAGGTTGGGCCTGATGCAAAGGCTCATGTCTTGTACTTTGGGAGGCTGAGGCAGAAGGAATGCTTAGTTCAGGAGTTTGAGACCAGCCTGGGCAACATAGAGAGATATGTCTCTACAAAAAGGTTAAAAAATTAGCCAGGCATGGTGGCAGGTGCCTGTAGTCCTAGCTACTTGGGAGGCTGAGGCGGGAGGATCATTCGAGCCCAGGAGTTCACGGCTGCAGTAAGCTATGATGATGCCACTGCATTCCAGCCAGGTGACAAAGCAAGACCCTGTCTCTAAAAAATTTTTTTAAATAAAATTAAAAATGGTTAAGATGGTAAATTTTATGTAATGCGTATTTTAACACACACACCGTGCACACCAGAATGAGTCACTAGCAAGCAAATGAAAAGCTCTTGAGCAAGCCAGCTCTTTTCCGGAGAAAAGCGTCTGTTTAGGGTTGGGGGCCGATCTGGAAATCTAAGTGTTCCAGATACTGGGATCCATTAAGCCCCCCAGCTTTCAGCTCTGCAACCACCTTACCCTGCCCTTCGTGGCTGGGTCTGCTCCCCTGAGCCTGGAGCCCCAGTGGCAGAGCAGACTGGTTTGTTTCTCTGTGGCGTTCCCCTCTGCACCCTCTGCTTTTTCTCATCCTATAACCATTCCTGTTTTTGTTTTCCATGTACTGAAAAGTATTGCATTTCTCATTCACCGGGATCTTTTATATCTTTTTTTTTTTTCAATGGCGGGGATTCAGGAACAAGAGGCGATAACATGCATGTACTATCCACCTTTTAATTAGAAGTTGGCTTAAGTACTTTTTAATACTAGTGAGCATGTAATTATGGATATACCACTTTAATCTTTGAAGCCACTCACATACAAATGAAAATTCAAAATGCTTATTTCGGCCAGTGATTCAGATGATCTTTTTGTCCACATCAGTACAGCCATCACCTGTGATCAAGATGGGGAGTCAGCATCTAAAACCAGTGAGCTCCACACCCCTTCAAGGTCATGTCCTTTTATTTACAGCTGAGCTAACAGAGCTCTGTGTCCTGATAGGCGAGGCATTTTTGAAAGAAAACAGAAAATGCTGGACGTGGTGGCTCAGCACTTTGGGAGGCTGAGGCCAGAGGATCATTTGAGCCCAGGATTTCAAGGCCAGCCTGGGCAACATAACAAGACCCTGTCTCTACAAAAAAAAAAATTTTAGCTAGTTAAGTGTGGCGGTGAACACCTGTAATCCCAGCTATTCAGGAGACTGCGGTAGGAGGATCACTTGAGCCCAGGAATTTGAGGTTACAGTAAGCTATGATCATGCCACTGTACTCCAGCCTGGGCAACAGAGTGAGGCCCTGTCTCTAAAAAAAAAAAAAAAGAAAAGAAAAGAAAATGAAAGAAAGAAGGAAAACAACAACAATAATAAAACCTTTATGGAACTAAATCTTAAATGTCTTATCTTTTTCTCAGTTCTCTAAAGTGGATTGAAAACTATGCCATGAAAGAGTGATGTGTGCTTGTGTGTACGTGCATGTATGCGTTGACAGGTAGAAGAATGGATTAAGGGGACAGCTTGGAAGGAAATGGGTGCATGATGTCACAACTCACTGTTTTGTAAGAGTTTGTCCCCATTGTTTAATTATACTGTATAATGATGCACTAAAACCAATTGAGTTGGTTTTAAACCTAATTTATGATGACTGTGTATTAACATTTAGGTACCTCTGCTCTATTAAATGTGAGATCCATAAGAAGGAATCCCATCTCTGAATTGATACCAACCATTACAGAACTAGTAGCTCAGGTTAGTAGGAGCTGACCAGTAAAACTGGAGCAAAACGTCAAGAACTAGAGGAAATTGACTTTGTGGAGCAACATTTGTGTAGGGCTTTAAAATTCATGAAGCTCTGGTAGTTTCCATTTTGGCTGCCTATCATAGGAAGTAAATGTAATTTCAACAGAACCATTTTTTTCTTTTTTAATTAAGGATGAAGTTAGCCTCTAGTGGATTAAATATAAGAGAGCTCATTACCCATTCAGGAAATCCAGTTCTGTCTTCTCAAGTTGTTCTGTTATGTTGAATCCTGTGTGCGAAGATCCAGTGCCAGCCAGAGCATTCCATGGTGCTTCTGAGACCTTACAAAAATGCTAGGGATATATTGAATAATGATATATTGATATTTTAAGACATTATGTAGAAAGAGCTCTAGAATAGCTGGAATTCACCAGTAATCTTTTTATAACATGGATTTTAAAACATCAGGTTTTAAAGGAGGACACCTCCTCCAGCTGAATAAATTTTTCAAAAACGTGAACGAGGCAGTTATTCAGTAAAATGACAGGTTTCTTATCAAATTTAATTTCAATAGTTACAGTTTGAATATTGTAGATACTATATAACACCTTAAATTGGAATATACCAAAACAGGGAAAATAACCACATACTTTGCATTCAAAAATTAATTTTTAAAAGTTTTAAAAATTTATCTTTAATATCTAAAATTCTGCAACTAGAATATAAATGATAACACTTCATATATTTATTCAGGCACTAAATTATTTTCTAGGTTGTATGAAATCTTGTTGAGCAAGTTGAAGGAATATGTGGCAGTGGTTAAGGTTTAAATCTTAATATAAATCCTCTTGAACAAGTGAAACTAAATCCAAATCATAGAAAATGAAGATTGGATGGTTGGCAGATCATCTTTGAAAAGGCCAGTGATAGAGCCCGTGATTTCCCAGATGGAAGGGAGTTTGGCTGGTAATGCGGGTAGCACCGGGTGCCGGGTGAGGATGGGTGGTAGTGGTGGTGGTAGCTGTTCCAGTTAATTCATGTAGAAGAGGAATTGGAGAATCGCTAGGTTTTGGGTTAATTCCTATGGTAGTTGGCCAGTAAGTTGCAAAAGGGCAGTTTAAGCAGTGAATCATAAAAAAACGATCCATACACTTCTTAAAATGTTTATTTTAATTGAATATATATAAATGCACATTTATTCACCAATT
>RJWJ010037773.1:0-15344 GCA_004363605.1 Indri indri
GAGGGACGAGGGGGAGGAGGGGACGGATATATGCATACACAAAGGGTGCAATGCGCACCCTCCGAGAGATGGACACGCTTGGGACTGGGACTTGGGGGGAAGCGGGGGCAAGGGCAACATACGTGACCTAAACACCTGTACCCCTATAAACAACAAACAATAAAAAATAAAATAAAATAAAATAAAATATTGAAAATAAAAGGATAGAAAATAATGTGCTATGCACACTGGCCAAAAGAAAATTGCTATAGTTCTATAGAAAACTCAATATAATGATTATCGATAATTGGAAAAATTCATAATGATGAGAAGATTGATTTTCTATGATTTAACAATCTAAATATTCATGCACCCAATCATAGATGAAGAATATGTGAAAAATAGAGCTAAAAGGAGAAATAGACAAATCATAATTAGAATTAGAGATTTTAAAACCTCTTCATGTAACTGATAAATCAAGTGGGTACAAAATCAATACGGATATTGAATATTAAAATAACATTTAAATAGCAATTTGACTACATATTATAAACTGTTTATATATATATAAATATATATAGCTTCCACACATTGAAGACTATACATTCTTTTTGAGTATACATAAATATATATATATATAAGTTGATGATATGCTGTACCATGAAGTAAGTAGCAATAAATGTTAAAGCATTAAAATTATACAGAATATATTCTTTAACAAGTGTTTAATTAACCTAATGTCTTAGTCGATTTTGTGTTACTATAAAGGAATATCTGAGGCTGGGTAATTTATACAAAAAAGAGGTTTATTTGGCCCACAGTTCTGCAACCTGTACAAGAAGCATGGCATCAGCTTCTGCTTCTGGTGAGGGCTTCACACTATTTTCACTCATGAAGGAAAGTGAAGCGGAGCTGGCATATGCAGATCACATAGTGAGAGAGGAAGCAAGAAAGAGAAGGGAGGTGCCAAGCTCTTTTCTCAGCCAGCTCTTATAGGAACTAATAGAACAAGAATGCACTCGCTCCCACACCCACCCTCTGGAAGGGCATTAAACAATCTATTCATGAGGGATCTACTCTCATGACGCAAACACTTCCCATTAGGCCCCCATCACTAACATTGGGATCAAATTTCAATATGAGGTTTGGCGGGGACAAACAACCAAACTATAGCACATAAGATTAATACATTTTATAAACCCCTGGCAAGACAAAGACATAAATAATCAATAAAATAAATGAGAAAGTGGCATCATTGCAAACCCTGTTAGCATTAAATAGATAATAAGAGAATATTATAAACATCTTTTAGCAAATGATTCTGAAAATCTATATGAAATTGACAATTGTCTATAAAATACAAGATTTATCATAACTGACATGAGTAAAAATAGAGTATCTATTAAATCCAACAAAGCAATAGAATCCAAATTAAAAACCATCCCAACAAAAATCTCAAGGCCCAGATAGTGTCACTGGTAAAATTTTTAAACATTGAAATAATATATAACATAGCTATCCCAAATCTCCTAGGAAGTAAGAAGAAGAAGAAGAAGAAAAAAAAAACAGTTTCCAACTAATTTTAATAAGTCAATGTTGCATTAGTGTTAAACTTTACATAAATATTGCAACAATGAATAATCCATCTCTCTCATGACTATAGACATAAAAATCCTAAGCAAAATGTTAGCAAACAAAATTCAGTACTGTATAAAATGATAATATATTACAAAAATATGTAGTTTATTCTAATGATGTAATGTTGGCTTGATATAAAAATCAACCAGTTTATCATGTTAATGAATAAATAAAAATACATGATTATCTTAGATAATTAAGTCAATCATTTCTATATATTGAGAGTAAGCATTTGGAAAAGAAGAATTTACAAATATATTTAATTTACAATTGCTTCAGAAAACAGCAGATACACAGAAATAACTCCAACAAAAGATGTGTAAAACTTCTATACAAAAAACTCTATAACATTATTGAGAGAAATTAAAAAGAACCAACAAAATCAAGATTTAACATGCTAATTATTAGAAGGCTCAGTATTACGTAGATGTGAATTCTACCAAAATTGATCCATAGATCCAATACAATCCCCATCAAAATTCTGGTAAGTTGTTTTGTAAAAAATTGAGAAGCTGATTCTAAAATGTATATTCAAATTCAAAGACAATCTTATAGAACACAATTGGAGTTCTTACCAATACAGGATTTATTGCAATACTCGAAAAATTAGGACATTGTAGTATTGGCACAAATGTATGAATAGAATAGAGCAGAAAGGACAGAACACACATAAAACAATATTTGATTTAACATAAAGGTGGCACTGAAGAGCAGTATAGACGTGTTGGGTTTTTTTCTTTTACAAAAAATGGTCCTGAGTTAACTGGATATATATGTGGAAAAAAATGAATCGTCATCTCTTCTATACACCCTAAACAAAATCAATTGTTGGTAGATTGTGAAAGAATATATTCAATATTTCAGAAGTAGACAAAGATTTCTTAACTAAAATCACAAAAACTCTAACCTCAGCAGGTATGTCAAACAATTTACTAAAATAAAATTAGAAAATTTTGTTTAATCAACATTGAGCCACAAAATAAAAGTTTTGCTTAGTATATATAATCAGCAGAGAACTTGTATCCAGTACATAAAGAGCTCCCCCCAAATAAAAAAATGCAGATAGCCCAATTAAAAATAGGCAAATAAAGGAACAAGTCAAGTTATCCAAAAGGTCAATCAACATATTAAGAGTGCTCAATTTCATCAAGGAAATGGAAATTAAAATCACAGTGGCTAAAATGTGAAAGGCTGAAAAATCTAAATGTTGATAAAGATGTGGCATGACCTAGATATCATACATTGCTCAGAATATAAATTGGTACAACAAACATTTTAGAAAACTTTTGCAATAGGATACCATATGGCCTAACAATTCCACTGATAAGTAAAATACCCCAAATAAATTCTCACATACGTTCGCTAAAAGGTAAATACAAAAAATGTGTTTCTCAAAAGTGGATGAAACATGAATTTGTTTTATGATACATAATAGATGTGGAAATACCGTCAATTAGAATTTACATTTGATTCAATTTGAAAAGTCACATTGAAGGAAAAAATTCTGTAAGCGTAACAAATATAGAAAAGACCTCAGCTAAGCAATAAATGTCATTAAATATCAGAAAGTGCATATTGGCAACCATAGTTCCCTGTTGCCTAATATTTTTCATTCCCCCCTCTGAAGTACTATTAAACAAGCCTAATCCCAAACCTTTAATAAGGATCACTGACCAGCAGGACACATGCCAAAAAGACATGCTAATGGCTCTTTAAATACAAGCCTATTTAAGGCACTATTTAACAGATTAGTTCAACTGATTTCTTGGCAGTTCTCACATTATTATTACCAAGGTCGTGCCTGTGGAAACAGTCTGTGTTGTAACCTCTCAGAGGAACATATCCTTTACCCAGGCCTCAAAGAATTCCCACAAAGATCCAAGGAATGTGAGTTCCCAACTGAAAAATAAATTACAAAACCTCCTGTATGGGGGAAATTTGGTCTTGCAGAAGTTGCTACTGCAGCCACTAGAAAGACAGAGAGAGACGGAGAAAGAGAGAAAGAAAGAGAGATCCGTGGTCCAAAATTAAGCTTACATTGGGTGTTTCTGATTCATGGATCCTAGGTCACATGGCTATATGCTAGCTGGGAAAGCCAGAATTTGCAGTGGAGATAGTCTTTTACCAAGATTATAAGGTAAAGAATTATCAAACATAAAAAGGGAGCTCAGTTGACAGTCACCAAAATATTATAAATGTTGAATAAAAATGTGATATTCTTCCCGAATCTTGATTCTACCCTTGGTTTACTGCATTAGCACATATGTGATCTTTGACAAATCATTACCAGGACTTTTAACACATGGATCAATGTATTAATCCTGTTTTTCTTTCTTCTTCCCTTCTTCCTTCTTTCTTTCCTCCTCACCCCCCTCCTCCCCTCCCTTCCTTCCCCTTTTTCTGCCTTTTTAAAGTCTCTCATCCACCATTTTCACCCAATGGATGGATATGAGAATGAGGCCTAATATATTCTGTTTATTAGTAACTATGTAGCCTTAAAAAATTCACTTGGCCTGAATCTTATGTGTTTGATGGGCTACTGTGTAACTGGTGATAATAAATCTGAAGAAAATTAGCTGATCAAATTTAACACACACACAAAATATAACCGACAAGGAGAATGTTAAGGGAATTATCTCTCATTAAAAACACTTGAAATTGCTTTAAATATTGATTTAAATATTCAAGATATAAAATATTCAGCCTGGGTACAGCTAACATGCTATATCTGTATGAGTATGTTTGAAATTTCAAAAGCTATGGAGGTTGTGAACTAAAACTGTCATTTTGTGTGCACTGAAAGTTTCCTTGCCAATTGACCACTCACGTACCACTTTAAATTTCAATTAGTGTCATTTTGGTCCTGTGAATTTCCTGTGAAATTCAGGCTGATTTGGTGTCTTTTGTTTTCTTGTTTTCTGTTTTAGTAAATAACTTGAGCTTTGCCAAGCTTGTCTTAAAGAGTCAGAATGCCGGAATCTGTAACATTGTTGAGGTGAGCTTTGGGATATTTTATTTTCTACATTTGGTCTCATGTGTAAAATTGTAAAAACACTTCTTTTATAACTTGCTTTTTATTGTTTCAAAACACCATGAACACCCACAGTTTCTATATAAATCCAGTCTTGATATGGAAGAAAAATGAATAGAAGTCCTTGAAAAATCAGAAGCCACACATTGTGCTGCTCCAAGACAGAATTCCACGTGTACATCAATAGCTGGTTTTTATATATTATTTCTGACCTCCTCTCTCTGTACTATTTAGCTTCCACAAGTGCTACAAATGGCATAATGTGACATCAGTCATTTACATTGAATGACTGAATAAAGAAAAATTATAATTATACACAATGAATGTGTGAATGCATTTCTTCTACTATCATTAACTACATGGAAATATTCACTCAATTATGATAAATACAAACAAATCCAAACACTGTTTTGTTTTTCTTAAGATTAGGCTATGATTATCTATTTTAACTAGATTTTCATGAGATATTTGTTAAGATGACATTTTCAGTCTATTTTGGAATGTCATTAATACCAGACTTGCTTGTATGGAATGCAAGATTAACAAGATTCCTGAAAGGAAAGAAGAAAGTTTTCATTCATATGTTATTGTTATAAGAACAGATGTTATGCAATTTTAGAACTTGCAACCTGCCTAATTATTTACCACTTCCTCATTCAATAATTCATTTATTACTAGTTTTAATATTTGAAACCAAAAAATATTCCTTTAGTCTGAGAAGACATTATATGATGTCATCTGTAAAAATATGATTGCTGTTTCCTGATTATATCAGGCCCATATTGTGGGACCTTCCATTTGTCCCTCTCTAAGAACAGAGTTAGTATTTTTATTCTCATGAAGTAGAGAGAAGAAGACAAGGTTCAGGGGTTTTCAAGGCTCATCTTTTATATAGTGTTTCAAAACACGTCTTTCTCGAAACAAAAATCAAGAAGCAACAATTGAAAAAAAGCATTACATTAGGATGAAGAGACCATGGTGTTCTACTACTCCTTTGGCTGAGGATTATTTTCTGATGCAGTTGGAGGCTCAGCAAGGTAAGCTATGGTAGACTCATTATGAAGGATTATAGCAATCCAACTTGGAAAATGAGACATAGTTTACTGCCAACTGGAGATGAAAGATGTTTCTAGTTCTTACAGCAATCAAAGTTCAGAAACAGTAAAACGAACAAAAAATGTAGGACTGGTAGACTATTTTCCTCTGGAAATTAGTAGACAAAGTTTCCTTTTACTGGAGAGGCTGCATTTTCTTGACAGTTTAGCAAATGATTTTTTTCTAACAATTGTTAACATATCACTTTGCCCAGGTAAAGCTTGATCCACCTGAAGTCCATCTATATTTCTATACCCTCTTGGCTTATATGTTAGTAAAGACTTCCACCACCTAAAAGACACATATTCAGCTTAAATGCTCCCTTTTCTATAGTCTTACACAATCCATCCTGGGCTTTATTTTTATATTTATGTGGAGCTTGTTTTTTTCAGGCTTCCATGTATTGTATGTCATTATTTATCTTCTTGTCTTATTCGAATGCTTTACTCCAACATACCTATCTATTATATTTAAATTGTTAAGTATGGAATGTCCAGTTTCCTTTAGTACTAAGTTTGAAAGTTGATTTCTCTGACATTTCACTTAGACACTTCTTCTTTTTTTTTTTTAATGTGAAAATACATCCTCATTCTTTGAAATGCACATTTTGGCTTGTGATTATCTTTCACAAAAATTTTTAGAGCAATTTTTGTGAATCCATGGATAAGTAAAAAATTCATGTTATTTTTTAATATGAGTTTCATTGTGGAACCAATGCAGAGCAGACAGCTTAAAATATCACCAAAGTGTTTGGGAAGGATGTGGCCAATGAACACACAGTACGTTGATGGTTTGAAGTTCCATTTTGGTGATTTTCATCTTGAAAATGAGCCATGTGGGTGACCTGAGACCAAGGTGGATAATGATGAGCTAAAAGCTGTAGTGGAAGCAAATCCATCTCAACCTACACATGAATTAGCAGCAATATTTGACATTACTATTCCAATAATATGGGACCATTCGAAAGAAATGGGCAAGGTATTGCCCATTTAGTTCTTCATGAATTAAACAAGCAGCAGAAAAGAAATCATCTTGAAGCTTACCTTTCTTTGTTGTCACGACATAAACGTGAACCATTTCTACACCATATTGTTTCATGTAATGAAAAACGGATTTTTTTTTTTTTTTTTTTGGCAATCACAAGTGTTTGGCACAATGGTTGGATAAAGAAGTGCTGAAACACAGTCCAAAAATGAATATTCATCAAAAAATGCTAATGGTGTATGTTTGGTGGTCCAGCACATGTATTATCCACTACAGCTTCATGAAACCTGGTCAATCGATTACAGCAGATGTCTACTGCAGCCAATTGGATGAAATGATGAGGATGCTTGCAGTGAAGCAGTCGAGATTGGTCCACAGAGACAGGCCAATCCTTTTGCAAGAAAATGCTCTACCGCATGTTGCACAAACAATTACTGCTCAAACTACAGAAGCTGGACTTGGAAACTCTCTGTCATCCACTATATTCACCAGACCTTGCACCAACTAACTACCACTTCTTTCAGGCTTTGGACCACTTCTTGCAAGGAAAAATATTCAATTCTCAACAAGCTGTGGAAAATGCCTTTCATGATTTCATTACCACTCCCTTTCCAGTCTTCTTCACTGCTGGCATAAGCAAGCTATCATTAAGATGACAAAATTGTGTCGATAGTTTAGGCACATATTTTGATTAATTGTACTGCTTCTTGTTTGAGATATAATAAACTAAACTTTTGATTTGAAATTGGACATTGCATATTTAATGACCTCAATAGTTTATAAACTCCTTGAGTATGAACATAGTGTCCTATCTTCTTTTTAAATCACTGAATACATTGCTTTTACATAGCAAACACTCAGTAAAAGTTTATTGAATGAGTGAAGTTATACATGTATGCATGAATAAATGAATGGGTGAATCTATTTGTACATGTCCTTTTTGTGCCAAGAGATACAAAGAGACTGCTGTTAGAGGTGAATATCAGTATATCCACCATGGAAGCATTTGATCACTACTTAAATGTATTCATTTTTTGTATGTTTACTTTAAATCAAATTATTAACACATATGTTCCAGAAGACTGATTATGTAAGATATTCATATAAATTATTAGAAAAAACTAAATTTAAATGCCAAATCATAAGATTTAATAAGTTAAGTTTGGTAAGGCACTTAGAAGAGTTGCTGATACATAGCAAGTACTAGACAAGAGCTTATTAAATAAAATGGATCACAGGATGATCTGAAGAGGTAGTCTGCATAGATTCTTCTGCATATAAAGAAAATGACAAAAGAAAGACGCAAGCATAGTAGTTGACATAGAGTAGATTTGCTATAAAAAATAGCAAATGTCGTATAATTTTAATGTATCTTCTATAAATGTATGTTGAGCTGAACTATTTTTAAAAACTTAGTGTAAAACAGTCCAAATCTAGATATAAAGCTTCTGCATTAATCTGAAATAGAACTTATTTATGGACTATAGTGGTTATTCAATAAATGTTCAAAGGAAGGGACAATTAGCTCCTCTATCTGTATCTATTTTTATAAAAGATCACCTATCTTTCAATATCTTTTGACTTGCTATCCAACCTTATATATCTCTTTTACTTCTGCATCTTCTAGACTTTCTCCTATGCCAAATTAGGTAATTCCTGACCTTTAATAAGCCACATGATTTGATTTTCTTGTTCCTTGCTCATTTTTTATCCTTGTTGCCAAACCAAGTGTTCATGCGGTAGAAGAGCTAACCAAGCAGGTTGCCTTACTCTGGGCTCCTAGGTCAATTTGAATCACACGGGGCAAAAAAGGAAGCAGAACAGGATGCTCATCAAGAACATCAAGAACTGCACCCAAGGATAATTGCAAAGGATCAGTAAAGAAGTGCTGCAATGTTCAAGTTGGAGGAATAATTACAGGCTGCAAAAGGAAACAAATGAGTTATAAAGAGCAGGAGAGATGATGGAGGGACGTGTGAGGAAATGTAAGACAGAAAGAGGGAAAAGGGTTTATTAATTTGGTCAAAACAAAATTGGTTTTGCTAGAATTGGGATGAATGCTTCAACTATTAATAGAATTAAAGACACAGGGTTGGAATAGACTCTTTCTAAACATGCAATGTTTCCAAAAAATAAAAGGCATTTATTAAAACCAAAATATTATTGAATATCCTCTATGTACCAGATCTTGAATGTGTGTATAGAGATGAACAAAAAAGAGCCTTCAAAAAGCTTACATTATAGCAAGAAAGTCACATGTACAACAAAAATAATTATATAAATGCAGACACAATGAGAGCATACAATAGGGACGATTAAACATTTCCTACATTTGATCAATAAAGACTTATTTGAGGAAGTGACATTTAGGATGAAATCTATCTTCTTTAGCCCAATCTCAGGTAGGTCCCTGTAGCTACTTAGCAATATTTATATTCATCTCTAATTATATGCTTGTTGTTTTCTCTATAGCAATTAATCAAAGTGCTTCTCACTCACTCAAAGCCTTTCCACCTCCTCACACCCTGTGCTTTGTGGAGCTCTCTCCTGCCCTCGTTCTGGGAGACGAAGATCCTCCAGCACTGGCCCTCTAAATCATATTTTTAATTTGACCACAATCCTTGCTATCTTCACCTCTTTCTCCTTTAAGCACCCAGTTTCAGAAAGGTTTGAGCTCCTCCCTTTAATTCCAAGGTGAAACTTTCTACATGAGTCTCATTCTTTCCTACTTTAATCAGGACCTGTTTCTAGCAATTACCTAATCTTCTCTTTTGGGTCTAATCCTAATTCCTTGAATACTTCCCCGTGGCATGTACTGTGCTCAGGTCTTCTCAATCTGATAACACTGTTAATATGATAAAATTTCAGTCTCCTTTCTTTGATAGGCTGATTTTTAAGGAAAGTAATCCATATTCACTGCCTTTGTTCACTCACTGTCAACTCATTCAGTAAATGGCTTGGTGTCTGGCATCTGCTTCTATCCATCTGATAGACGGACTCTCCAGAAGGCCCCAAAGATCTGCTGATTATCAGTCCCAGTTCAGGTATCTTTTCTCAGTCTCAGGCCTCAACCTCCTAGTAGCATCTCATCCTCTGAAATAACTTCTTTTGAGATTCATTTCATCTTAACTTGCTCTCTCAGAAGTTTTTTTCTCCCATCTCTTTCTTCTCAATATTTGTCTTTCACTGTCTTAGAAGACCTTCAAGGTAGAGGAAAGCTGTAATTAATTATATGGCTCAGTCTGCAAAGGGGCTAGCCTGACTGTATTTATTTATTTGATAAATACTTTCTATATAGGACTTCACATGTGCTAAGCCATGTTCAAAGTTTTGTACTTGTCCTTTTGTTTCTATTCCAGATATTACTGCCATCATTCAAATGGCAATTAATGACTTCACACAAACATGAAGTTTCTTGAATATGTATTAAAATGGTAGTTGTTCTTTTTCTTCTAACAGGTCAAGATCATTAAATTTCTTCTTAACACTCCAGAGAGAGAAACAGAAAAAGACATACATATTAGAGATGTGTAAACCCAAGCCATACTTAGCAAGAACAGAGAACAATAATGTCAGCATTTTGCATACAGTGCAAATAGGAAGAAAGAGAATCCCTTCTGGTTTTGTATTTACTGCATCTCTATAAAAGTTAAAGACTCTATGATCGCAGAATATATAAACAAGTTTGATGAAGACTTTTGTTTAAATACTATGCAATTGTAGCCTCAAGGAAACTGTGAGAATTACATTTAACTATTAAGCAATGTGTATAGAGTTTGTTTCATAATGCTTTTTTAATCATTTTATTTTTAGAGAAATACAAAATGAAAAATTCATTTAGATGTTCTTATAGATAAAAGTATTAGAAATCACTTAAATTTCCATTATTCAGTGTGGGTAGAATAGATAAGCAATACCAAATGCTACTTTATTAAAGTTTATCCTTATTTGGATGTGTTACACATATACAGATTGGGCAATATATTGTGCTATGTAATTATTACTAACTTCTGCTGACACTCCTCTGCCTAAATATGGTTGGGCATAATGCCATTAAAATATAATGTCTCTGGATAGCTTTGTTCCCTATCATAAATGGCATTAATTTAAAAAACTTATATTAATAAATTATTTTATTATAATTTGATAATATATTGATGTATTAAAAAGAAATAAATACAGTCATGTGTTTCATAATTGTATTTTGTTCAATGAAAGACTTCATATACAATGGTGGTCCCATAAGAATACTGCCTATAATACTGTATTTTTACTGTACCTTTTCAATAATATATTTAGTTATTTTTAGATACACAAATACTTGCCATTGTGTTACAATTGCCTACAATATTCAGTACAGTAACATGCTGTACAGGTTTGTAGCTTAGGAGCGATCAGCTATACTATACGTCCTAGATGTGTAGCAGGCTATGCCACCTAGGTTTGTGTAAGCACTCTCCACAGTGCTCACACAACAACAAAATTGCCTAACGCTGCATATCTCAGAACGTGTCCCAGTTGTCAGGGGATGCATGACTGTAGTTGAATGTGGCCAAACATTTCCTAGAAGGTGCCAAAGCCTAAATGAGAAAAGCTCAACTTCAAAGTCAAATTAGTAGATATGAGATTAAAGGAAGAATGTTGTAGGCTCAGATTAATATCTTTGAGAAGGAATGAAAGGTTCTGTGAAGGGAGAATTCAGAAGACAGAGAACTATGTAGCACGTGGTGTGTAAGAGTAATGGGGGAAGGGCATCCTGTTAGCACCGCATCACAGGTGGGATGTGACTGAGGTGACACATCAGAGAAAGATGCTTGGCAAGTTCACATCCTAAACAACACCTGTGACTTTACTAAGAATCTGATGAATCTTAAGTTTGGGCCAACTAATAAGGATTTCACTGTATTGGTTCTGATTCTAGTATGTGTCCCGGTTTTTTGTTGATGTTGTGGTTGTTCGTTGTGTTTTAATTTTTTGGTCATTGTGTTATGGAAACATATTGGCTTCTTCTAAGAGCAAATACCCATAATCTTCCCTAATTTACACTGGCTACTACTTGTATCAAGGATAATGCGTTACTTTATTTATTTACTTATTTTGGAGATGAGGGTCTCGCTTTATTGCCAGGTTGAAGTGCAGTGGCCCAATCACAGCTTTGAACCCCTGGGCTCAAGCAACTACAAGCATGCGCCACCACTCCTAGCTTACATTACCTTAAATAGTGCTCAGTCTTTCAGTAAAAAGAGCTATTATATGAACAGTGTAGAATTTTCTATGATATCTAAAAATTTATGAAGAGTAGGGCTTCCCTTGGGCCTAGGCAGCACAGGAGAAATTCAAAAAAATCATGGTCACTCTAGGTATATACTCTCTTGTGTGGAGTCACAGACCATATCAGATACATTACTTCCTTCTTCTCATACTTTCAAACACAGGGGACCCCTGTCAACACCACCTTCCTCATAAAGATGATGACAAGAAAGGTTGTTAACATTTCTTGAGAACCACAGAGGATTATCTTCCGTTTTTTCCCCATATGAAATGACTACTAGCTTTTCTCCAAGGTTTAACTAAGAATGATTTTTAAATAATCACTATAGTCAATAAAATATGCCAACAACCATACACATAAACACATATAATCAAATTCTAATGTTGATGGGTGGCAGGTGTATTTATAAATGATACTTATAAGATTTATTTGACTTTCTAAGCATACATTAATCTGTTTCATTAATGTTAAAATCTGTTTCATCTGTTAAAAATTAAATTAAAAAATTTTTACAACTCTTACTGTAAAAAATGTTAAACATGTGTCACCTTTTTGTGTTTGTTTAACATGATGCTTAATATCACTAAAATAAGTTTGTTTGCTTTGAATCTGTTACAAGGACAAACCAATAAAATCTGCTCCTATACAATTTACATTTAAAGATAGATAAGCTACACATTAGCTTCTTAAGAGTTTGGTCACTGAATAATGACCAATAATTTTTGTATTTTAGAAGAGGTAATTGTTACTTACATTATAATGAAATAAGATAATGAATGAAAAACAATGGAATATTTTAATAATACCTATTCAGAACTCTCAGAGCAGTGAATATTATGTTGAACAAAACTAGTTAGGGATGATTGCTTTAGTATATTCTTCATGGGTCCTTTTGTAAAAAGCGTGTGTGTGTGTGTGTGTGTGTGTGTGTGTGTGTGTGTATCTCCTACAAAATGGAAAGGAGGCAAGGTGAGACAAATATAGCCAGTTTTTCTAATTAAATTGATTAGATACAGTTCTCCTTGACATGAGGGATACAGGCAGAAAAGAATTTATGTAGAGGAGAGAAAAATGGAAGATTGAGGATCATGAAAAACAAAACTTTAGGTTTACTATTTTGTTTGGTTTCAACTTTAAAGATCCTTCAGGTCTAAATTCCTCAGTGGGAGGAATGCAGTCTGTTCTATATATTTCCCAGTGATACAAATTTGCTGTTTCCAAAAAGTACTGAATGGCTAGTCTGATGCTCCCTCCAACTCAAACTAAAATTAAGAACCAGAAGTGAATGACAATAGATATTATACCATTTTGTTATTCTCAGGATGATTTTCCAAAAACCTAAGTTTCAATTCAGCTAAGCCAGACTAGTGATTCCAATATGATCGTTTAGTCTACAGCTCATCTCTGGGGCAAGCAATTCAAGAGCACATGTCAATTATTAGTTGAAAAATCTACTGAATGCCAGAAATTTAGAGACTTTAAAAAAAGAGGATAAACCTATCTCTAGTTAATGTAACTAATGTAACAACAACACAAAAAGAAAGAAAATTTTATTGTAATAAGTTTGTAGTTACAAATCACCCATTTTCTGCTTTCTATTTCTATAGAAGAAATTCTATAACAGATTTACCATTTTTCTTTCAAAAAAAATCTGAAATAAAATAGGCCCAACTATGCCATCAACATTCTGACTCACATGGCCTTCAGTATGATTATCACAGTGAATTTGTTGCCATAACTACAGATTTCTCTAATGTTGTCATATCTAGGTGGGACATAAAGAGCTTGCTCATATTGGTGTACAGCTTCCGCAACCTAAGTACCTAGCAAAATCATTTCTAGGTGTTCACCAGCACTGTGGGCAAAATGGCGATGTGAGTAAACTTTTCCCCAGGTGCTTTCTGCTTACTTTCTTCTTTCTCAGGTGCTGTTTACTTTACCCATCTGCTCCCAGCCCTATTCCCATGCCCACTCATACGAGTACAGATTCTCTAAGATGACCTCTAGGTTTCCAAAGCCACTGCTATTCATTGATGATCTCTCTAGGCTCACCCTTTCTAGAATAACTATGCTCCAAAAACCATTTCTTCCTACACGACAGAACTCCCATTTTTGTTTCTCCGTTTGTAATAGGAAGATTAATTATTATCAATGTAGATTTCACTTTCTAATCTGGATCTTGTTATACTTTCTTTAAACTCCCAATAGAAGCTTTGTTCCCTACCTGTTTTCCTATCATTGACAGATAATTATGAATATTATTGATGGATAGTTTCATCATTAATTATAATTTAGAGTTATTATACTTGGCTATCCAAAATGATGGTTGATAATAGCTTAATAACTACCATATTTTGAGCACTTACTTTAGGTCAGGTACCTAACTATACATATTATCTTATTTAAAACTTGTAACAATTCTTTGGGTAGATAACATTATATACCTCTATTTTATATATTAGGAAATGGAGACACAAAATGGTTAAGTGACACGCTTAGGGTCATATAATTAGTGGGTAGTGGAATTGGGATTTAAAACCTATTCCCGAATTTACTTATCCTGAACTAACTCTTCTTTGACTTAGACATTGATCTCCAAATTGGGCATCTGGACATGGATCCCACTTCATTTGTTTATAATATGGCCTCTTATATTACCATCTAGTCTTGGCCAGTCTTCAACATTGATTTATTTTCCCCTTTGCTCTCACAATAACTGCATGTATCTTTTATATACAAACCAGCTTCCTGCCTGTAACTTAGCTTACATACTTCCAGCACTGTACTGCCCATCTGGTCTGGATCGGTTTCCAGTCTCAGCCTTTCCTGATTTGAACTATCCAGCAAACAAACAACTTTTTAGAAAATTAACCATTTATTTTGGTTCTATAATTGAGCATGGAAATAATGGAGTTGGAAAGAAGCATCAAAGATTTTAATTTCTCATTCAGTTTTTTCCCTACTATAAAATATTGTGGTAAAATATACATAACTGTGGGAAGCCTGTGCCGCCATTACAAGATGGCGCCCACATCCTGGGGTACGCCCCTCTCCGGTGCGGGTAAACAAGCCAGTGCGCATGCTCGTTGCTGACTCATTGCCTTGCGTAGCCCAACCTATATAAGCCTGCACCCTTCCGCTTTCGTCGTCTTCCGCATAATGTAAGTTGTAAGGAGCCTCAATAAAGCACGCTCAGAAGAACTCCGGTTGCCGCGTCGTCCTTGCTGGCGAGGGGGCGCGACAAGTGGTGCCGAAACCCGGGAACTTTAGATCAGCGCACCGGCGGAGACAACCTCTAACGGGGTGAGTTCAGAACTGACGTGTGGGGTGGCTAATTCCAAACCT
>RJWJ010037774.1:0-15292 GCA_004363605.1 Indri indri
TCCGGGGCAAAAGCTCAGAGCTTTTTATGGATCAGGAGAAAATGCAGGCCCTGAGAAATCTGCCCCTGTAGAAAGGTTCCCTTGGGCCATACTTTGGGCTCTCTGCTTTTTATATTTTTATTCTATTCTCCATTTTTCTTCCCTCCCCTTGCCCTAGGCCTAAGCACAGGTACAGATATGTATGTGCTCAGGGCAGCTCCTAGGCCTGGACAGAGCTCTCAGGGAGGAATTAGATAAATATTCCAACATCCTCATGCCTGGCCCATTTAGTTTCATCCTTTAGTTACCCAGGCCAGTAGCTTTGAGTTATCCCCTCTTATAGCTCCAAACCCAATGCTGGGAGCAGCAAAATAGGGCACTGACAGGAGGTGACACCTCTCTCTCTCTTCTCAGAATTTGCCACCTTATGGGCTGGGCTCATAGGAGGCAGTGTTCTAAAAGGGGACTGTATCCTAGGTGACCTGAAGTCTCCAGACCTGCATGGACTATTGTGCCCTCCCTTGTCTCCATCATGCTGTCTGGCTGGATCGATTCAGTAGTAGCAACTGTTTGGTCTGTTGGCCCCCAACATTCTGCTATTTCTTCGCCAGCTTCATCGTGTTACGTTAGCTTCCCTTCGGAGGGAGGACGACGTGGTTGAATACTGAGAGAGGGAGCCAGAGCAGAGGCAGTGGGTGGGCTCCCTTAGCTCCCCCTCTGCCAGGTCCGCCTCTTGTCTTCCTCTTCCCCTCAACCTGAGCACGTCAGGCCGGGCCTTATTCATACCAGGACAGCATTGGCTCACTCCTCAGCTATAATGTAGGGTGTGCGGGAAGCTTAGGGCTCCGGGAAGGAACAGAATCAAAGCGGGGAGTGATACGGGGTGGGGGTACTTGGCCAACTGCTAACCTTGGACACCAGTTTTATATCATGCCCCTCTTTTAAGCCGGTGAGCTGGGCTTCAGTTTTTCCCAGGCCATGCACACTTTTAATTTATTTGAGAGAAACTCTAATTGTATTTTCACTGCAGTATCTTGTATTTTTTATTTGTGATTTAAGAAATGTGAAGAGAAAATACACAGACACATAACGGCTAACAGTGTTTCTTTCATTCCTTATTCTAGAGCTAACCACTCTAAAATTGTTTGGTAATGTCACTTAGTGTAATTAATTGTAACATATTCTTTTAAATAAATTGATTTATTGATGAAACACTTCTTTGGTTTCCTAGACTACAAATCCTTTGGGTTGTGTGGGAAGAAGCGAAGAGGGACCTTTGAGATTTGAGTTAGAATGGGCAGTCTGAAAATGAGAAGGAACATCTAACTAGTTTTCCCAAGTAACTCATGGGGGAGTTTTTTGAAGGCCATGGATGGAGAAGGGTGGGAACAGGAGAAGCCAGGGAGGCCCCTGGTCTGCAGTTGTGTTCCCAGTGGCTCCTTTGAAAATTCCTTCTTTTCCCTCAGCTCTCAGAATTGATTGCACTTACCCCTCCTGTGTGCCAGCCTGCACGAAATCCTGTTAAGATTCACAGGACTCCTCTCCCAGCCTTGCGCAGACAGAGCCTGGCAGGGCCCTTGGGACAGATGATAGCAATATCCCCTCCCTCCCCACCATCACCAAGATGAACATACTTTTTCATTTTTTAAGTAACTCAGGACACATTTCTCTCTGGGATCAGAACTGAAAGGAACATATTACCCCAATGAGTGCCCAGCACAATACTAGGCACCTGGGTGGTTGTATCTCTTCCTCTTCCCACACCACTGAGAACAAGGGTGGTCCTACATGCCCTTTGCACTTACAGAGGAATCTCAAGTGCTAGGGCCTGATTGTCTAATCTCAAGAGTACCCATTCCTGTCTGTGCATTAGTTTATGGGCTGAATCTGCTCGGAAAAGCTCATCATTTGCATTGGGTGACACATTTTTATTATTTTTCTAAACCTTCATTTTTTATTATTTTTATAACCCCTAACCACTTACTTTTGTTCCTTAACTGATGATCATAAGTGAAGGACCATTTTGACATTTTGTTTGGCAGCATGGGGAGAGACATTGGGGTTCATTTACTCATCCATTAGCATCGAATATTTGGAATCTGATAAATATTATTATGCTAATGGGGAAAATTATCTTTAACAAGGAAAGAATCCATACAGAAATAAAAGGTGGGATTCTAGAATTAGAATTAGAGAAATTAAAGTCCACAAACATTTATTAGATATCTACTGTGCGGGGGGCATTTTGTTAGATACTGCAACAGATACAAAAGCAAAGAAAGAAACATTTCTCACTGAGGAATGAGAGATTGACAAATGACACACAGCAGTGGAAGGTTTAAGTGCCATAAGGACTAGAAAAGGAGGGAGAAAGACTTCATGAACAAAGTAACATTTAAAGCGAACTGTTTAGCGTGAGCAGGATTTCAACAAGAAGGCATTCAACAAACATTTATTGAGCCATGTATGTGCCAGACACTGTAGTAATTGGGAATGAAAAGACATGAGAAGAAAAAGGATCAAACTTTTGCAGAGAACAATGAGTAGTCCCAGTCGGGTCTGTGTAGGAATGAAGTGGAAGGTGAGGCTTTGAAAAGCCTTGAAGGCCAGGCCAAGCGGCTCTCTATGAAAAAAGCAGCAGCAGCAGAGAAGTTTTGTTGTTTTTGTTCTCAGCTGCAGTTTAGAAAGATGAAGGTTTCAGAATACAGACAGAAGGATCAATTAGGAAACTGCTGCGATTATTCAGTTAATAAACAGAGGCAGTGATATTTTGAAAGGAGGGAAACAGTTATGAGAAAATTTATGGAAGTGAAATCTTTCGTGATTTAATGACACATTGAATTTATGTGAGAGGAGTAAAAGACTGCCAGGGTTTCATGTCTGTGTAACTGGAAAATAGAAATATGTAAGACTCGAGACTTTGGGGGGAGAAAATGTTTTAGCTTTGGACCTGTTACGATTCAGATACGGGTGGGAAATGCAGTAAAATGGTGAGCAGTGAGTTCTTTATTATTTACTAAGGAGCTTCTAAGGCTCTGGGCACTGTTTAGGGTGAGAGCGGATACAGTGCTGAACGAGGCAGAACAGGTATTCAAAGGGTATCGGTGAATTGGCTTTTGCTTCTCTGGAGAACAGATTGTAGGAGAGCAGGAGGAGAATCACGGAGACAGATGAGGAGGGTGCTGCCGGCCTCTGGCTTTAAGTGACGTGGACAGTGTTGATCGCAGTGGAGAGGGACAGATGTCAGTAGATCAGCCGTCTACTTTAGAGGTAGACCCAGCAGGGCTTTGCATTTGGATTAGAGAGGAGACTTGAGAGAAAGGGTGTGATCAAAATTTTGGCTTGAGTGTATACTTATGACTAAACTGAGGGTGAGAAGGTAATACCAAAGTTGAGTTCAGGAGAAAAATTAGGGTAGAAACACATAGCTCAGCCTTGCTTTCGTTGAGTAAATGAGAGGATGCAGTATTTTGGTGGGAAACCCCGTTTATTGGGAACAAGAGGAAGCTGCTCGTAAAATAGACTGAAGAGAGGGACCAGAGAATATGGATCTTGTAAGAAGCAGGAGCTTGGGGCAGGGCTATTCAAGTTCTCAGATTTGGAGAAGAGAATTCATCTCCACCGTGAGTGGGAATTCCTTCAGTAACAAATGCTAGAAGCCAAGGCTGTGAAAGGCTTTGGCATTTTAGCAGGAGAATTAAAAGACAAGGGAAACCCTGAAAGTCAGGGGGCCGCCTCTCAAACCAGCAGGGTCCAGCCCCAACGGAAATAGAGACACCTTGCATTACATTGTACATTTCAAAGCTTTAAAAATCTAGAAAGGGGGTGGGAACTCATCGAAGGACTTATTCAGGACCATTTGTTTCCCTACCATATTCTCATCACCTTAGTCTCCCTAACTGCGGATATTTTTGTAAATGTCTGTTTTCGTGTCTACACCTGAAAGGCTTCCCCCAGTCCCTGCTATTAACATGTCAGCTCCATTCTTCTGCCTCAAGAAGTTATTTTCCTTCTCTTTATGCTGCCATTAACATTTGAACATAACTTGATTATTTTAGAAGAAGAACCAGACAATAAAAGTAGTCACTGATGATGCAAGAGGGGCTGCCACACCAAGGTGCTGCCTGGAAAGATGCCAGGAAGGAGGAGGCTTCCTAGGAGGGAACCCACAAGTCAGTGAATCACTCTGGGAGATGCCCTTTTGGTCTAAAATCCACCTTCCATCTTTCTGTCCTGACTCAGAAACTGTTTGAAGTTGAGACAGCTCGAGGGAAATTTCATAAATATTAAACACCGACTCCTGTTGTTCCTCTTCTTACACACTCTTCTCCCCATCTCTGTGCACACCCCTGCACACCTATGGCTCCACTTAATTGAGATTGCAGATGCTGTCTACTTGGCTAAGAATACTGACTGGATTCTCCTTCTGGGTAAGGCCTCATTCCTGATTTCTACTAATCCAAGAGACACGTTTTCCCTGAAATGATGTCTACAGATATGTCTCCAAAGTACTTCACGTTTTCCTTCTCTTTTTAACTATTCTTAGCTCGAGACCATTTAAGTCTCAAGGAGTATGGGGTGGAGGTGGGGGATGAGTTGTGGGTATTTCCACAGAACTCTGTCCTGAAGCCAGATCAGAGCTGGAAGGGGAGCTAGTTTTATAAGAAGGGACATAATGAGGGTGGGTAGCAGCCTAGAAGCAAATGGCCCGTGTGCCACAAAGTCCAACGCTGCATCCGTGTGACCCTTCTGAGCCTGCCTGATGCAGTTCACAGAGAAGAACCTAGGAGCTGGAGGGGTCTCAGGGCTCATGCAGTCCACCTTCTTCCTGAAGGGGTCACTGCCACGGCCTGCTTCACTTCTTGGGATCTTTGTCTCAAGTCAGAGAACAGGTGAGAAGACAGCAGCAGGGACTTTGGCATCTGACAAACTGGGTTCAGCTTCCCTTACTGGCTTTGTGACTCTGGGTAAGTTAATTAACCTTTAAAGCCTCCTTTTCCCCGTCTGTAAAATTTTATCCTGCCTCACAGGGTTGTTGGGAGGTTAAATGAGGAAATGCACAGTCGGGGCCTGGAACACAATCACACAGAGCAGTGGTTAATAAATGGTGGTGTTACAAACAGCTTCCAGTATCCCCACTGGCCTCGGTGCGGAAACAGAGGTCTGGAAGGCGAGACTGCAAGTCCTCAGCCTTCGGCGGGACAGGGCTGGATACAGGGAGGGGCCTGCTCACCTGCTGTCTTCTCCCTGTGCTCAGCTCTGCAGAACATTCCAGAGGTAAGCCCCAATGACGGGCTGAAGAATAGGATCCCCAAGCCATGAGCGAGGCCTGGACCCTGCTCAAAAGCAAGGGCCCGGCCTTCCCTGATGGAGTTTTCGTTCCCAAACCTCATTCTTTTTACCTCCCTCCCTCTCCGCAACGTGGGTGGGGAGCAGTCCCCTACCCTCAACCTTCCAAGACTCTTATTTAATGCTTTTAAACTTTTTCTTTATTTAGACAGAAAAGACCAACTCTTTAAAAGTAAAATGCAATAAATAAATAAGTTAAGCGTAGAGAACGGTCTGAAACTGACTCCCCAGTCTCCCCTTAATTCCCACCCCCACCCCATTTTCTTTTCCCTAAAACTTCTTCCTAAAGAAAATGATCAGGTAATAAACCCCTTTAGCCCTCCCCCACACCCCTCCTCCCCAATACCCAATTACCCCCCAAAGCAAAGGGAGAACTCAAGAGAGAGAGAAAAAAATCCAAGGGCAACATTGTCTAAACTCCCAGAAAGAGAGATGGCAGCGTCCGGGCCAGGCCGGGCGGGCTGGATAACGCACGGGTGGTCGTGGTATTTACACGGAGGGGACCAGCAGAGACTGTAAACATTTTTAGGGGGTCAGGGGGAGGTCTTTTCCTCATGAAAGGAGGAGGGTCTCTGTGGCTGACTGGCGGAGAGGCAGCCCTCAGGGCTCCCCCACACCCTCCTTAGAGGGGGCCCTTGGGGGAGGCAGTGAATTTTAGGGCTGGGAGCCCGGGATTCAGGGATATCCTACGTCTAGCTGAGGGTGGAAGGGAATGTGAGAGCCAGCTTCCGGTAACCCCTAATGCGGGGACGAGGCTGGCGCGAGGGTGGGCTGGGAGTGTGTGGGAGGCTCCCACTGCCCTCCCGGGGCCTGCACAGGTAGGACAGGCCGCCGCTGGTGGGGGAGGCAAGTACAAACACTGGGCACGGAAGGCCCGTCACAGGAGCCCTAGCAGAAGGCAGATACCCTGGAACCTTCCAGCCTGTTCCTTGCTCCCTCACAAAGGCCAAAAGGGCACCTGGGAGGAAACAGGCCCTTGGAGCCAGGGAAGCATAGCCACGGCCCTTCAGAGAGGCAGGGTGGTGGGAGTGGGCCGGTGTCTTGTGTCCCCAGGGCCATGAAGCAGCTTTTGCCCCAGAGCCCAATCGAGGCCCAGGGCAGATGTGCAGAGAGGGCTGGGGCCAGTGGTGGGAAGAGGGTGCGAGGTGCCCCTTCCTCTAGGATCTCCAGACCTGTGAAGGAAAGAAACATGAATGAAGCACGGGGAAGAGGACGGCGATGCAGGTCACAGGCTCTGGAGGAGGGAGGTAGCTGGGGTGGGTGGCAGTGTCACCAGAAAGGCCTGAGTCCCAAGGGACCCATCAGCACCCCACACCCCCCGGCCATGAGAGTAAGGGGCAGGGATAGAGGACACAGGAGGGAGGGGGCAGACGATACAAGAAATCAGAGGATGTTAGGAAGGAAGTAGTCAAACAGCCATGAGAAAAATAAAGACTGGAAGATACAGAGACAGGGACCTAGATGCAGAGAGGCAAAGAGCTGAGACAACCAACAGGCAGGCAGAGGTAACTAAGAGGAAGGAGAAGGGCTGCGTGTAGGAGACAGACACCTGGAGAAAGAGAAAGGGAGCGTCCGCAGAGAAGGCCGGGTGGAACCCAGCACCGGGCTTGGGGGTAGAGTCTCCTGGGGTGAGACCACTCCCAGCCCCTAGGTCGTGCCCTTATTCCTTTTTGGAAAGGAACGAAGAAAGCAAAAGAGAAGTGCACAGAACACAGACCACAGTCACCAACCACTGTTGACCAAGCACATCCCGCGAGCTGCCCCCGGCCCTGACCTTGGGCTGGGGGGGCGCTTCCCTCCGCGGCCCCCTCCCCAAATAACAAACAATTGGCTCCAAAGACAACACGCTCGTTCCATGCAACTTACAGGGGCCCGGAGCAGGGGTCCGGGGATGGGGGCTTCGGCCGACAATGGACACGGGCCCTGGGCTGGGGGGGCCCCCAGGGTGGGGGGAGTTAAGCAGCCAGGATTGGGGGGAAAGGGGAGAAACAGAAAATGTGGGTATTTTTCTTGGGTTGTGTTTTTTCAAGGGTTTGGTCCAAAGGCGATTAAATGATGCAAAAGTGACCAAGGCTCACAGTTCTGTGGCCATGAGGTCGGGGAGGTGGCAGGCAATGGGGTGGGGGGACCCGATGAGTAGATTCACAGCCAGTGCAACCTTTCAACCTCTTCCACCTCTACCAAAGCGACTCCCAGGAGGCCCGGAGATGGGGCTCCCCCCAGTCTGTCCTGTGCACTCTACTGCCCTGTGGGTCTACTGCTACATGAGAAAGGTCACCCGAAGTCCAGGACAGCAAGGACCTGATTTCCCCACTTCTCGGGAGAACAGGGATTCCAGGAGCCAGTGATTCTGTGTGCCCTCCAGTGCCCTTACTCCTAAAATCCTACTCCCCTAATTCCACTCCAACCCAAAGGAAAACCAGAAAGAGAGAGACACACAGACATATGGACACTGACCAGACAAACAGACCAGATGTTGTGGAAGATCTAGGGACTGGACAGAGATGTATGTATACAGACTTGGCTCTTTCTGGGGTCACCGTGTGTGTGTGTGTGTGTGTGTGTGTGTGTGTGTGTGTGTACGAAAGAGAGACAGACGGTGGCTCAGATGATTGAAAATCTGCCCCAGATTCCTGCTCCCAGTGCTCAGAGTCGGGGTGGGGTGGGGTGGGCAGCCCTGAGGGGGAGGAAGATGAGGGAGCAGACCACTCGAGGGCCCTAGCTGCAGTGTTCAGGGACTGGAGAGGGAGGGCACAAGATAGGAGCAGGACCCACCTGGGGCCCTCAGTAGGGCCGGTTGGCATCCTTAGGCCGCTTTAGCTGGACTTTGAGGCGCTTCATGCCGATCTGGAAACCATTCATGGCCTGGATGGCAGCCTGGGCACTGGCCGGATTGTCGAAACTCACAAAGCCTGAGGTGAGAGGGGCATGAGGCCTGGCCCAGCCCCACCTCGCCCTCCCGTGCTGAGGGCCAGGACCTGTTGTTCGGTTTCCCAGCACCACCCTACTTCCTGCAGGTGCCCCAATGCCCACATAACCGCCTTGCACAGAGTAGGCATCCAGGAAGGATCTGCTGATTGGCAGAGTGAATGAGGGAATCCAGGCCAGCCACTCACACAAACTAGGACATTCTTTCCACCAATTTTTGCAGGGTGGCCACTGACTCAAAGTCTTGTTAGCTCTGAATCTGCCTTTTGAAAACTGCCACTTCCAGACCCTCCAATGGCTTCTGAAGCAAGGCAGGTAGGAAAGTTTCCTTTCTCCCCGAAGCAGCCTATTAAAGATGTGAAAGCCGCGAAAACCTTCTCCCTAAGCTGCCTTCCTTTTGAAAACCAAACATCCCCAGATGGTGAGACTGTTTCAGACCTCATGGAGCATGAATTTGGCCAGTTCTCACGGAGGGAAGATGAAGCTACGGTTTTCTGGAGGAAGAGAAGGCCTGGGCAGAAACTGGTATGGGATGTTGGGTGGGTCAGAAATGGTTCTTTCATACTCTTGGACAATCAGGATTTCAAATATTGGGTCCCTTGTGACCATAAATGCCTTCAAATGTGTTAGACCTTGTCCTAATTTGGAGTTTGGCAAAAAATGTACCATATTTTGTCTTTTGGTTCATCATACTCTTACCAAAACATTTGCTCTGATTGGTGGCCCGGTCAACAAAGACTTTGGCTGAGATGACGTGGCCAAAGGGGACAAACATCTGAAGGATCTCTGAGTCGGTGAACTCCTGGGGTAGGTGGTAGATGAAGATGTTGCAGCCGTCAGGGCCTGGGTGGCAGCAGAGACAGAAGGAAGAGCTCAGTGACTGGAAGACACAAACTCCACCCCAGGAAAAGGAGATGCTGGGGGACTCTCCAATGCCAGTCCCCAACAGTGTGGGCTCCAGCCACCTCCACCCCACTTGCTTTCAGCCCCCCACACACAGGCAAGAGCTGGGCTTCGTGCAGGCAATAAGGAGTCCCTGATCCCACACGAAGGGCATTCCTATCCCCGAAGGCTCTCAGCTATGAGGACCCTGCCCCAGACCAGCACCTTCTCTTTGCTGCTGCTGCTGCTGCTGCTGTTGCTGCTGCTGCTGCTGCTGAGGGGGTGGCGGAGGCTGCTGGGCAACCAGGGCTGGAGGCTGCGGGAACGCAGGCGCAACCAGGCTGTAGGCTGCCGGGTAGGCTGCTGGGGCAGGGAGAACAGAGGGAGCCATGGGGCTTCCCTGACTCCTGGGCCCTCCCAATGACCCTGTGTCCCTTCCCCTAGCCCATGCCAGGAAAGAGCTGCCTTAGACCCCTGGATGTGCTGCCCCTGAAGGTCCATCCTCACAGGTACAGCGTCTCAAGAAAGCCTGGAAGGGGTGGGTGGTTGGCAGGGAGCCAAGAAGGGCAGACCCAGTTTCTGGGCCTCCTTCCCTTTTGCCATCCCTCCCACCCGAGCAGGGGCCAGGGCTCGGGTGCCTCACCTGTGTAGTGCTGCATCCCTGCGTAGGCCTGCTGCAGGGGGTCCACAGGGGCTGCGGGGCTCTGGGCTGGGGAGAGCAGCACGGACCATGAGAGTGGGCCTGGGACGCAGCGGGAGCCCCACCGGCACCTCTCTGAGCAGAGGCTGGGGGTGGGGTGGGGGGGGAGGACAGCCTCTCTGGGCACAGGGTGTGAAGTGAGAAGGTGGAAATGCACAAAGCAGTGGGAAGAGGGAGCGTTGGGAAGACTGGAGTCTGGCTGGCTGGCAACCTTGGGCAAGTTGCTTCACCCCGCTAAGCTTCAGCTTCCCTGGCCAGGAGAATGGGAAGGAGCATCCCTGCCAGAGCGACAGGGCAGGAGAAAGTGCCTGAAGGCTGGGGAGGGAAGGTGTGTCCTGGCTGCCCCAGCGGGCTGGTAGCTTGGACGGTTGCTGGGTCAGGGGTGGGCAGGCAAAGAGCCCCACCTGGGTAGGGATGAACCCCGTTGGGATACAGAGCATCAGGGGCAGGCTGCCCAGTGGGCTGGGTGGGCACCGGGCTGTAGCCGTTGACGCCCAGGGCAGCAGGGATGGCAGAGACAGGCGTGGCAGCGATGGCAGGAGGGGTGCTGGTTCCTGGGGAGGAGAAAGCGACAGAGACAGAGACAGAGACAGAGCGGAGAAGCAGACACACACAGACGCAGAGAACCAGTCAGCAAGTCTGAGGGCAGAGGGGAGGAAGCAGGCCACTCTCTGACCCCTGAACCCCTCCCAGACCCCGTGGCTTCCCTGAGCAATGTGCTGTGCCCCCTCCCCACCCCCACCTGCCATAGTGTCCTTGCCTCGCCTCCCAGGCCTTACCTGAGGACGGGGTGATGGGGGTGGCGATGAGGCCATTGGCATTGATGGCGGCCATGTGCTGCATCTGCACGGCAGCCATGGTGGCCATGGGGCTGAGGTAGGCACTGTGAGCCGCTACCAGGGCTGCCTGCTGCTGCATCAGCTGGGGGCAGGGGGAGAGAGGAGCATGGGACCAGGCCCCCAGCACCCTGGCCTGGCCCCCCCAACCCTGGGCTTGGCATTGGGAGGGTGGGGGCAGGAAACGGAAGGCCAGGAGCGACATGGGTCCAGAGCCGGGGGCAGTGCTCACGGCCTGGGTGTAGGCGCTGTAGGCTCCAAACTGGAGGGCGATGGGGCTGAACATGCCCAGCTGGGTGGCCACTTGCTGCATTCGGCGGAGACCTCGCTCCTTCTCTGTGTCAGCAAACTTCACCACCAGGCTGGACGAGGCACCCTGGGCACAGGCCCCACATGCAGGTCAGGGAGAGTCGGGGTCCCTGCTCCCCAGAGCCCTCAGGACCTGGCCTCAGTGCCAGCCTGTGGCACGGCTTGAACTCATTGGGAGGATGGCCATCATTGTGTCTATGTCAAATGCGGAGATTTGAATCCTGCCCTCTCCTGCGCTAGCATGTACAAGAGGCCAGAGAAAAGTGAGGAGTGTGAAGGCAAGTGCTTGGAAAGGGAAAGGCCTGCCGGAATGGGAAGGACATCGCTGTTCTCTGTGAGGATTCTGAGGTGCAAATGGTCCCCACGGTGGATCAGCCGCAGCAAATACTTTATCTCAAGCTGGTTTTGCCTTGCGGTTGCCCCACCTCCCTGACCCTGCTCTCGCCCCACAGCCCGGCCTCACGATGAGCTCGGGGGACCCAGCCTCAAATTTTAATACCAGCCTGGGCTGAATAAAGACCGAATTGGAGCATTTGCAAAGATTATCGTAGAATCCTAGAATCGCAAAGCTGGAAGGGGCCTAGGCCCATCTGACACAGTCCTCTATCCAGTGGCGTTTGCTGGAGGACGTGGAGTTACGGGACATGCACCTCCCTCCGAGCCCGCTAGCTCCAGTTCGGAGGCCTGCTGTGCTGGGGGACCCCCAGGTGCAGTCACTGACCCTGTGCTAACGAGCAGGGGCAGCGGAATAAACATGGGGGGGCCTGATGGCCCAGCAAATGAGGCGCGTACAGGAGGGCAGGGGAAGAGACGGGTGAAGGGAGGGCTGAGGAATGCAGGAGGCAGGAGAGGAGGGTCAGAGAATTCGTACTGAAGATGAGGGACAGGGATGGGGGCGAGGGATGGGGGGAATGTTATTTGAGAAGTGAGGATGTGTCCAGGCAGGTTAGTTCTTCTGCCAGAACATTCCTTTCCAGTAAATTCCAAGTGCTACCCTGAGTGGACTGCCCCCCTGGGCCAGGGCCAGGCAGTGGGCTGGGTGGTGGGCCCGTGGGGGCGGGGGAAGCAGAGGCCTGGGGGTGGGGACGGGGCTCACCGGCAGGGTCCGGCTGCTGTGGAGGGTGTTGATGGCTGCCTGGGCCTCCGCGTGGGTCTGGAACTTCACGAAGGCACAGCCTGGAGCGGTGGAGATGGAGGAGGAAACGGGTGGGTGCCCACCCCCGAGGGGCTCACGGTGGAACCTGTGGCCTAGGGAGCCAGGGGGGAAGGTCCCGTGGGGAGAGGGCCTGCGGGCCAGCTACCTTTGCTGGTGCCGTCTGGTCCCCGGAGCACAGTGCACTCGTCTATGGTCCCGAAAGGCTCGAACATCTTCCGGACGTCCTCATCTGTCTGCTGCTTCCCTAGCATCCCCACAAAGAGCTTCCGGTCTTCTGGGGGTAGGTGCAGGAGGAGGGCATGTTCAGAGCCTCCTGGCTGTTCTCCCAGCCCTCAGCTTCCGCTCCTCTCAGGAGCTCCTGACATTACCTTCCCCACCCTGGGGACTCGTGTCTCCGGGGTGTGAAAGGGGCAACGGTTGGGGAACGGGGTGCAGTTACAGACAGCGCTCATCCCAGCTCTGAAGGACCTGCACTGCACTCTGGGCCTCAGTGTTGCCATCTCTGCAATGGTCCAGATCTCACTCTCTCTGGCCACACCGACTCCTGCCCCCACCTTGCCTGGGAACTCTTCAGAATTGTCAGACTTTCCTCTATAAGACAGGCTGCCCCTCAGCTACTCTAAGCCCTGGGCCTGAGGGTGGGAGGACAGGGACCAAGTCTAGAGGTACAGAACCTACCTCCTCGGCTCTCGCTGTCGGCTGGCTTGACCTGGATCGGCCTGTTCATCTAAAAGAGAGAAGAGAAGGCAGCTGCTGGGGCCGCCTCTGAACACCCCAGGGTGCCCCCAGGCCGGGGCCCTCAGAGAGGCCGGGGGAGCAAGCACAGGCACAGGCCTCTAAGCTCCTGTTGGGAGGGAAGGGATGGGCCTACTGAGCTTTAGGATTAGGGCCTGAGGGGACCAGAGGCAGCGGGGAGAGGGGACGTAGAGGAAGATGCTCACGGGGCTCAGCTCCAGGCTCTGGTCGGGCCCCGGACAACTCGGCCAGGGGGAGGCGTTGCTCTCTTGGGGGAGCACAGCCCTGCCCACAGGACCCAGGGCCACAGAGAGTCCAACCAAGGGGCTGTTTAGTAAGAGCCGCCTCGATTCTGCAAAGTAGGAACCACAGAGGCCACCCCATGAAGAAGCCCCAAGGAAGACTCTGGACTAAGGGAGACCCCCCCAGATGCCCAGACTTCCTTCTGACCCCTAGAAGTATATCTGCCTCTCTTTCTGCCCCCCTGCACCCCTTGACCTCAGGGGGAAGGCACTCGGGCAGCACAAAGGGAGCAGATGCCCAGTCTCCGTGGCAACGGGAGAATGCGCACCATGGCAACCACCCACTCAGCCTGATTTATCCGTCCCCGTCGCCCTGGCGACCATGGTGACGTCATCACTTCTGCTGCTCCACACACCCGGAGAAGAAGTGGGGGGGGGGTGGGAACAGGGTTTGCTGGGGGTGGAGGATTTGGTGGGGGCTGGGAGGTGGGGGAGGGGCCCAAGAAAGCTTCCCAATTCTGGAGGGAGGCTTGCGGAGGAGGCCCTTCTCCTGCCTCCCTCCTCCAGAGCAAATCCTTGGGGTCCGGAAGGATCTAAGGAGGAGATGGATGCTGTCCCATGCTCCTTCGAAATTTGCCCTGTGCACGGAAGTCCTCCAGAGCTCTAACCTCTCCCTGACCCCTGCAATATTGCCCTTTGTTCAGTCTTCAGTGGGAATGGAGAAGTTCCTAGTTTCACTCTCCATGTTCTTGTCTGGTGAGAGGACTTGGAAATTACTCCTGCAGGTCGATTTCCTTAACCAGGGTGGGGCGCATTATAGGAACTGGAAAAGGAGGAGAACTTAGTCTTTAGTGTCTGAAAATATTTTACTATTGAGGACTTTGACCTCTAGGACCACACCTGGTTGCCCCACTCATCTGGGGGTGAAGCAGTCCGACTACCAACAAAGTTAAAACAAACCATTCATTTACATTCTGAGGCACCGGCAGGAAAGGCGCTGCCCTGGGAGTCAGACCTGGGTTCAAGGACGGGCCCTGCCCTGCCACGCACTAGCTGGGTGACCTTGGACAAGTCACTTGTCTCCTCTGAGAGACAACTTCCTCATTTATAAGACAAGGGGGTGGCCCAGGCCCTCTCTAGTCAGGTTCCCTTCAGCTCCAGCGCTCCAGCACTGGGAGACCTTGTGTGGCGTCACTCAGGAGCGCACAAGTAGCAGCTGCCCCTGCCCCTGCCCGTTCTCACACTGGGCCCTCTTCCCGGGTTTCAGATCATGCCTGGACCAGCTCTGCCAGTCCCAGCGTGGATCAGAGCTAAACCCCACCTCAACTGATACTCCTTTCCCAGGGCCCCACCTCCCAGGTCTCTGAATCTGAGAGCAGCTGGCGGGGAGGGAGGGTAACAGTCGCACAAATCCTCCAGCCAATCTGCCCCCAGCTTTATCGCTCACCAATCTGGGATTATCCCATCCGAGGCTCAATCTCCTTAGGAGTGCATGTGCGTGCGTGTGTGTGCGAGGCAGAGAGTGGGGGTCAGACGCTCCAGGGTGCTCCAGAGCTCGTGGTCTTCCCGATCCTTCTCTCCTGTATGCTACCCAGAGCAATCAGGAAATTCCCTCACAGGCACCCACCTCCACCCCGGGAGAGATAGAATTGCAACCAGGGTCGTAGTGTCGTGGGGATTCTTATGCTTGGTGCTAACCCCTTCCCAACAGGCCCCTGGGCATTTGCTGCTCCAGTTGGAGATGGGGGACCCAGAGAGAAAGGACGCAGTCCCCTCCCCGCACAGGCTCCCAGGCACAAAAATAGCATATCAATAAATACCCACAGCTGATGTGGGTTTGAACAAAGATACACACACGTGTGCAGACCACAAGGACCACGTTGACAGGATGCTCCCCCTACCCTCACAGACAGGCCCCCTTGGTGTTCTGTTCCCGGCCTCCTCCTTGGCCTGGCACTTCCTGTGGGAAGCTCAGGCTTTGTTAGCTCCGCTGGGCACACCTGCCCACCTCCCCTGAGTCCAGCTGTGCCCTGTTTACCTGGCAACCGGGCGCCAGCACCTCTCTTCCCTAGCTACCACCCAGCAGGTGATAAGCCCTCCCTAGGGCCTCCCAAAGAAGAAGGGGCTATTTATACCCCAACCCAGTGTGGCTGAGCAACCTCCACCAGCGTGATCT
>RJWJ010037775.1:0-15348 GCA_004363605.1 Indri indri
GCTTGTGATTGGCCAAAATTCTGTGATTGGTGCAACAGTAGATTACTGTCTGTTTACAAATCCAGTTAGGTTATAGTTCACTATGTACAGAGAAACCTTTAGGCTGAACTTAAAATATGTAAGGAGGTAGCTTTTGGCTAAACTCAATTTAACAATCACCCCTTTTGGTCAACCTTTCAATTTTGAGCAGGTTGACCAAAACTTTAGGCATTGACATCACTCTGTCATCATGGTAAATGGACTTACATGGTTTCAAATTCCACTGAGAAATAGAACAGTGAATTTTAGAAGGTGGGAACAAGGAACAGAATAATAGGGGAAAAACTGATTACTTCTGGATTTTTTTTTTTTTTTTTTTCCTTTTTGGTAAGAGAGCAGAAGGGACTTCCTTATTGTGCTGGAGTATTCTGTTTTCAGAAGAAAAAAAAAAAACTGGTCCATTTTTGATATCTAAGGAAGTTTAGAAACTTGATATCCAGGGAAGTTTGAGTATGTCATATTTAGCATGAATGACTCCATTTTGGTTTGATGTAATCTGTTGGGGCTTAGTTTGGGAGCTTAGTTCAGAACAACGGTCTTCTATAATTTTGTTTAACAATTCCTTCCTTTTGGTCAGGTTCTCACCTAGGTGAGAGTGTGACCAAAACTTAGGACTTTAGCACTACTCTCAGTTACCATCATTGTGGGTTTCCAGTCTCTACACATCATTCAGCATGCATTTCTTTAAGTTTTTGTCATTCCAGTTGAAGGGAGACTCTTTGACATTCTACATATGGTTACATGTAAACATTTAAAACTTGAGAGGATGTGGCACAACAGGGAGAACACTATTATGACTATCAGGAGGATAATTAATACCAAGAACTTGCAGTATGCTGCTTAGCCAGGGTCCCTATGAAACAAATCAACTAAGATCAACTAGAACTGACATGGCAAAGGCCCATGAAAATTAGTAAATGTAAACATAAGTTGTAGTACAATATATAGAGAGATCCCATTTCTGAAAAATAAAAAAATACATATTGATTATATATCCGTCTCCATTTTCTCTACAAAAATCTCAGTAATATCTATATTACTCATTTGGGCATGTGTTTGTATGTGTAAGAAAGATTCTGGAAGCATACATGTTATACTATTAACTGTGGTTACTTCAAGATAATGGGCTTGGAAAGAGAGAGACTGATTTTCACCTTGTGTATTTTTACAGTGTTTGAATATATCATAAGAAGTTACAGTGTTCTTGTGACTTAAAAAATGCATGATGTACCAAGGAAAATGTTGTCAACAGCTATTCAAGCTGTTATATTATCACTTAAAACGCTCATTCCAAATGCTGTCAACAATAATTTCCAGGTTACCATCACAGAATACCTTTGAAGCCTAAAAACTTGCCTAGGAAATCTTCTGAGATTGTGTCTGTCCGATAATTGTCAAACTTCAAGTTAAATTAATTAACCTTGATGCTATTCTTAGGAGCTGCCCACACCAATCTTTGCCCATTACAGCACTCTGTTTCCAGTTGGCTAGATGTTATGTGCTAATGAAGGCTGCTGCTAAATTCCAATCTAATAAAACCCTGCTAGGACCTTACCAAAATGAACTAAAAGCACGAGTCCCCAGTGAAATCGCGTTGGCTACTCTTCGACCTGAAAAACCAAAGATGAACTGAAATCATGTGAGACACATAGAATTAACAATAAAAATAGCATATGAGTCTGTAATTATTTTTGCTTTATATAAGCTGCCTGATTTCTCTGCAGTTCACCCTGGCCTATTTCTGGCCTCAGGTAAGAATAGAAATCATGTAATACAACTTTGTGGCTATTTGCGCCTTCAAGTTACCAAACCCAGACATCAGTGGAAATGACATGGCCTGTTATGTTATGGGCAAATGACCTGCTTTCATCAAAGCCCAGGGGGTCAAATCAGAACTGAGAATATATTTTCAAAGAGCAATATCCCAGTCTTGTTTTGCACAAAACTTCTCTACTCTTAAGCTGATTAGAGGAGCTGTCCAAACCATTTAGAGTTTAAGATCTGCTGGGATAATTTCAAGCCCACATGTACAAGCCTAGGGGAAAAAACCCTCTTAATAAATTAATCTCTGAATTAGGTGGAAATACAAAAATATGCCACTTGGAGAAAATTATAACAAATGTGGGAGAGTTTAAAATTAACACTTCATATTCTTTTCAAATAGGAATTCATTCTATCTCCTGGAATTCTTTAATATAAATAAAAATATTGTCTAGAAATAAATGTTCACTGAAATTCATATATTTTTCTCTTTGGTAAACAATAGTCATCTCAGGCAAAAGGAAAAACAACCTCGATCCACTTTGTTTTCATGATTATGCTTTCATTTCATAACTCTCTCCACCTCCTTTTACCTTTCTATTATTTTGAGGGAAATCTCAATGTGAAAACAAGTGTCTCGAGTTTTGTCTCTTCCAATGCTGATTTTGAAGCATGTAATCTTGTCAATTAAGGTGGTTAGCTAGGTGTCCTCAGTGTCATGGAGACAGTTCTAGAGGATTGTTTCAGCCAAAAGAGGCTGAGCCAGGCAGAGTGCTAAGTGTCCTGCTACATTGGTTTCTAGTGGGAGTAATAATCCCCCAATCAAATATGTTCCATTCCAGCCTCATTGTCTTCCTCCCCATCACCAGAATAAAATACTAAATTTCTGCTTCCTTTCCCTTTTTTCCCCATTAATCTAATTCCCACTCTTCATTTAGAGGCAATTTAAATCCAAACAATACTTTTAAGTTTCCTTAAGCTTTTCTGGTTTGGAAATACTTTCTTGCTTTATCAAAGAATATCTGCAGTCTTCAAGGGGTGCTTGGCTCAATTATGTTCATACCATTAATAATTTTATAACAATAGTGTTTTCTCTCCAAAAGTAGATTGGAAACCTTTTAGACTAAGGTCCTAATGCTAACACATTTTTTTCCAGTTTGAAAAATGAAGGTATGAATTATATGTTATATATACTTCATCAACAATAACCTGGATACAAAATTTGCAAGACCTTCCAACAACTCACATAGTGTCCAGTCACACACAAGCATGAGTAAGCGTTATAGATTTCACTCGAAGTTCGTAGAAGCATAAGTTGTGTGGGTGAGTGTTACATTTTACATCCCACAGAAAACTAAAAAATTATGTCTTAAATATTCCTGTCCTTTCATGGAATCCCTTTTTTGTGTATAATTCTGCAAGTTTTGACAAATGACATATTCCATTGTGTGTTTGTACCACAGTTTATTTATTGACTCTTCTTTGGGGATTTTTTAAAATTTCAAAATATTAAGGGGGTACAAATGTTTTCGTTACATGGATAGCTTTTATAATGCTTAAGTCAGGGCTATTAATGTGCCGATCACCTGAATAGGGTTCATTGTACCTTTTAGGTAAGTTTTTACCCCTTCCTTCTTCTCCATTCCTCCTTTTTAATTTGCAATGACTTTTACTTGTCTGTGTGCCCATGTGTGCCCATCAATTAGTTCCAAATTATTAGAGGGTACATGTGATGTTTGTTTTTCCATTCCTGAGATACTTCACTTGGGATAATGGTCTCCAGTTCCATCCAAATTACTGCAAAAGGCATTAATTCATTTCTTTTTATGGCTGAGAAGTACTCCATAGTATTTATATGCCACATTTTGTTAATCCACTCATGAATCGATGGGCTCTTAGGTTGATTCCACATCTTTGCAATTGTGAATTGTGCTGCAATGAACATTCGAGGAATGCTTATACACTCTTGTTGGGACTACAAATTAGTACAACCTCTATGGAAAACAGTATGGAGATTCCTCAAAGAAATAAATATAGACTTACCGTTTCACCCAGCAATCCCACTGCTGGGAATCTACCCAAAGGAAAAGAAGTCATTTTATCAAAAAGATGTCTGTTTATTAACTCTTAAGTTGAAGAAATTTTGAGTTATTTATAGCTTGAGTGACTATGAATACAATAACTTGAAAACATTTAAATAAAGATTTTTAGTGTGAATGCAAGTTTTCATTTCATTTCAGTAAATAACTAAAATAAGGACTGTTGGGTACTATAGTACATGTATATTTAACTTCTACTGTATTTTCTAATGTACTCCACCATCTGACATGCTGCCTTATGTAACTGAGACAGCTGGGTTCCCTTCCCTTAGCAGTCTGAGTAAAATGGTTTAGACCCCTCCCAAGTACATGTTCCTCCCTAATGTGAACTTGCATTAGGATTTTCACTTTGAAGGGCGCTGTTGCATCTGATTCCCAGGACCTTTCACGATGTCCTCCTCCACCACTCCACAACTTCACCAACAATAACCTGGATACAAAATTTGCAAGACCTTCCAACGACTCATATAGTGTCCAGTCACACACAGGCATGAGGAAGCATTGTAGATTTTACTCAAAGTTCATGGGAGCATAAGTTGTGTGGGTGAGTGTTACATTTTACATCCCACAGAAAACAACTAAAAAATTACATCTTAAATATTCCTGCCCTTTCATGGAATCCCTACTTGAACACTCACCATTCTGGCTTCTTTCTACTTTTCCTCTTTTAGGAGTTTGTCCTGTTATCCTCTTTCCAACTCTAAAGTGACTTTATCCCCTCTATATGCAGGGCGACTCAGCTCTCTTGCTGCTATTCCCCATGGTGCTTATGTACATTCATATAAGGTTCTCAGCAAAATGAATGCAGAATAGGAAAGTTAAGATTATTTCTCTTAATTAGAGAGCATTATGACAGTTTCTTATTAAGTTCTATTTCTTTGAAAGTTGAATTTTCATTTATGGTACAAGTTGGTAACTCTTAGTGTACCAGTTAGCTAGTACTGTGTAACAAAAAACCCCAAAATTCAGTGGCTTAAAGAAACAAACATTTCTTACTGCCCACAAGGTTTCTCAGGTCAGCTGGGCAGTTCTGGTCTCCACTTATTTCACTCACATGTCTACAAAAAGTCAAAAGTTGTTGGATAGAGAGCTCCGCTGATCTAGTCTGGGCTCCTTCAATGCTTGGCTGTAGGATGTTTTAACACAGCCTTGATTAAGATTACCAAGTTCTCATCCATGTCGTCTCCCATTTTTCAACCAGAGTATCTTGTTTACAAGGCAATGGTACAAGCCCAAGACAAAGTGTAGAAGTATGCATGCAACCTTCAGAACTAGCGTACAAACACTTCCACACCATTCCATTGGCCAAATAAATCACAAGGCCAGCCCAGATCCCAGAGTGAAAAAACAGATTCCACTTGCCAAAGGGAGTTGCTACAAAGTCACATTATATAGAAAATGCATATATGAAAGGTGAAGAATTAAGGCTATTTTAAAAATCAATTTGCCACACATACATAATCAAAATATTCCATTAATTAGAAGATCTAATTTCCCCATAATTATAAATAAGTAACATTTTCACTTTCTTAAGCTCATAAACACAAAGCTAATTAAAGTAAACTTCACACTTCATTACAAAATGTTGTGTTTTCCCTAATGAAAAGCTAATACCACATGATTGGATTCCTTTCAATTTAATAAACTAACCATAACTTAAAGCTAGGACAGTACCCCTACAGTCTTCTGTTGGTTATTTTAGTCAATACCATTGAATCTATTTAAACAAAAAATATTTAAACGATTGCATAAAATATTTTTTTAAAGAAAATGCTAACTAAAAAGGCATCTGGGTTGTAATTTAGAACTTTCCTAATCTGCTTTTCTTTTGGGAGAGGTAGTGTTTTATGAAGTTATACATGCACATAGTTTAAAGAGTAAAATCATTCTCCAGTGTTTGTTATGAAAAACAGCAAGTCCCCTACATCCCCACCACCACTGCCCCCTTCCAACAGACAAGCATTTCCAATCTTTTACCACTATTCCTTTGGTTTAGACATCCATACTGCTCATAACTGTGCTCTTATATTGCTCCCTCTTGATTTTCAGTCTTGGGAATTACCTATTGTTTTCCTAATCTGGAAAATAATGATTTCTGCATGATCTCCTTTCATTCTCAGGCTTCCCCATCCATATCCCACCCTGAAATGCATCTTTCCCTTTTCCCATCCTCTTGGGATAGTTATATTCCAATTTTGGCTAAAACGATATGCAAGTATTACTATACAAATGTTATCCACAGCTGATAGATGTGATTTATCTTAATAACTTCTCATTTCTTGAGAATTTTTTGTTCTGTCTGTAATTAATAATTGTCTGTTTCATTTTCTTAATTTCATATGTGTTATTTTTTTTAAAACTGAACCTTAAATTCTCTGCCAGTTACTTGTCTCACTTAATGTGCCTCTTTAAATGCTCAGATACATAGTTATCTGGTAATTTCATTTTCTCAAATAAATTTCTCCCAAAGCTCTCTGGAAAGCTTTCATCAGAAGCATTGCCTTGCACCTGGCAAAATCAACATCCACCTGGTGATTGTCTTTCTCTTTTCTCTGTCTTGGAGTCTCTGTTTCTTAAGCCCTGTCCCATTCTTTTTTGATTTATTTATTCACTTTGGTGTGCACATCCTCCAATAGCTTCCTGAGGAAATATTTTAGAGGCCTTGCACTTCTGAAAATATTCTATCCTCACATTAAGTGATGTATTGCCAAGGCATAAAATTCCAGGTTGAAAAGAAATTTCCTTTGGAATTGTGAGCCGTTTTTCTATTGTCTACGGCTTCCCATAGCTTTTAGCTCTGGTCATGAGAAGTCCAAGACCATTCTCAACCATTATTCTTTAATTATGACTTTTTTTTCTCTTTGAAGCTGGCAGTATCTTCTCTGCATCCCATGCCTTTGACAGTTCCCCCAGTGTCTTGGCGTAGGGATATTTTCATTCATTGTGCTTGGCACTTGCTAGGCTCTTTCGGTCTAGAAATTTATTCCCTCTACTTTGGGAAATTTCTTGAATTATTGTTTATTCCTACCTACTTCTCTGATATCTCTTTCTGGTATTCCTACATTTTTTTGGCTTTTAGGTCTTCCGATTAGTATTCTAATTTTAATTTCTTTTTTCTCCTATTTCCATTTCTATCTTTACATTCTTCCTTTTGTAGAAATAATCTCAAATTTATTTTCCAGTACTTCCATGGAGTTTTTATGTCTGTTCTCACATTTGAATTTTAAGAGCTCTTTTTATTATTTGAATTTCTTTTTTATAGTGTCTTATTGTTTTGTTCATAAATGCAACATTTTCCTTTATGACTCTGAGCATATTAATGTTTTACAATTTCCTCTCCTTGCATATGTTTTTTTCTAAATAGATTTTCTTTTCTTGTTTCTTGTGGTCTTCATCTTTCATGCTGTAATCCTAGCACTCTGGGAGGCCAAGGTGGGAGGATCGCTCAAGGTCAGGAGTTTGAGACCAGCCTGAGCAAGAATGGGACCCCGTCTCTACAAAAAATAGAAAAAAATTATCTGGACAACTAAATATGTATATATAGAAAAAATTAGCCAGGCATGGTGGTGCATGCCTGTAGTCCCAGCTACTTGGGAGGCTGAGGCAAAAGGATTGCTTAAGCCCAGGAGTTAGAGGTTGCTGTAAGCTAGGTTGATGCCATGGCACTCTAGCCCGTGCAACAGAGCGAGATTCTGTCTCAAAAAAAAAAAAAAGAAAAAATTTTTCATGCTAATGGATTTCCTCAGTGTTTAGTGATCCTTAACTGTCTGCTTATATTTAAGCCTAGGCCCCTGAAAGCTGATTAGATTCTCTGAACCAGCAGGTGGGCTTTGTCAACTCCAAGCTTTACTGTAGAGGTGTCTACGGGAAGTTTCTAGGGGAATCATTAATGTCAGAGTTTTTAGCTCTTTTTTGTTGGGCTGGTCAAATTCCCCAGAGGAAAATTTCTGATTTCCTACGTGGAGGACATAGACCTTGCTGCTGGCACTCTGGAAACTAACTGAGAGAACAGGGCCGGAGGTCTCAGAGTTAAGTATGCAAATCCAGGGCCACCCTTAACCTGGGAGGGGAACCAACTAATCACGGTTTGTCTGAGACTGAAGAGTTTCCTGGGATGTAGGACTTGTAGTGCTAAAACCTGTGCAGTCGCAGGCAAACCAAGACAGTTTGGTCACTTTAGCTGGGGCGACATTCTTTAGAGTACCCAGATGCCCATTATTGAGCCAATGTGCCCATTCCCCTGTTACTGTGAAACTTTGATGTTAATGGCTTCCAGCTACTCCTTCCCCAGAGGATTACCCTCAGTGTGTAAGAAATGTCTTGCCAGGGAAGACATGTCTTTCCCCTACACAACCAGGAACAAACTTCTAGCCAATGTCCAACCTCTATGGGAATGCAAATCTATGACACTGATCATCGGCCAGAGCTTCCCTGTGGGATCAGGCTGTGGTTAGACTCTCCCTGGGGCCACATCCTTGCTGTCCTGCTTCATCTCCTTCAATCCCATTGTGGTTTTTCCTGAAAAGTGCTCCCTCAGGACATCACACACATGGATCCCCGTCTCGGGCACCGCTTCGAACCTGACCTTCATGTGCTGTGGTTTATCAGTCCCTATACTCATTTCTTCTTCCCTTCTCATTTTGCAAATATTTATTAATCTCTTATTGTGTGTGAGTCATTGCTTTTATGTAGCCAAACATCAGGAAGCTGTGGGTGAGACTGTTAGCTCTCACTTTAATTACTTCTTTAGAAGTAATTCTTAGTCTGGTGGTCATTATACCCAACTTCAAAACAATCTTAATTTATATTGCATCTGGTCAATCATTTTACAATTCAGCAAAGATATGAATAAAACAGAATTTCCATGCTTTTTCCAAGATTCCGTTGCATATAAGTACCAAGTACAACCTCTAGTTCCATTTTAAAAAGAAGTTAATATCAACTCATAGCTCTAAGTTTATTATGTTTATTCCTGAAAGCAGAAACGATGCTTGAAGTTAAGGAAATAAAATCGAATTAGGTTAGTTAATTAGCCAGTATTATTAAACAGTTACATTTTTTTGCCTCCTAAGAGGGCTCATTGATTCACACTATACTGTAACAGAAAAATTAATATGCATTTGTTATTTATGGTACTTACACAACTGTTATTTTGAAGAAGAGTTTAGGAGCTAAGAGATGGTTTATCCTTAAATGTATTTTTAATAATAACTAACAATAAAATTTTTAATAATAACTAACAATAAAAAATCTGCGCAACGAAGATGCTCAGCAAGGGTGATAAAAATATGGCTGTCAGTTGCATCCTCCATAGTTGTCAGGTGAGTAGTTACTGGTAGTCATGACAACAAAGCAACAGAAATAATAGGCCAATAGGTGGTGCTATTGCTATGTGTAATGCCCTGAAACAGATGATGCTACATTGGGGGAACAGTTTGCCAGAAAGAACACAGGACAAAAACATACCCCTAACTACTGAATTCCCCAAAGGGTGGCAGTGTCATTTCTTTGTCTCTCTTGTTTGAGCCCCATTACTTATCATTGTCTAGTTGAATTGAAGTGCTCAATTCTTGTGTTCCAGGCCAAATTTCTGGCCAACATGTCATTTTCATACCGAGATTGCAAGGATTCAATAGATCTCTAATATTTCTCAACTGACTTGAAAAGACACCTTAACCATATGCAGAAGAGGTAAATACCCACTGGGGCATAGGTCTGCAAAAATAGAGGATGGCGAAAAGCTCCTCAGAGTGTATCTGATTTCTACGTTTGGTAGAATTATTCCACAGTTATTTTTCGGGGGAAAAAGTGAGATTGAAATAATTCTTTAAGTTCCTAAAGTAAAATAACAGACAATTTGTAATAAAGTTTTGTAAAATCCAAGTCATTATCAAAAGGAGCATTAGCTATGCTCAAGGAAAGAGGAGCAACATGGACAGCAAATAAATAGCAAATTCTCTTTAAAGCATTGTTGTATGCATGGAGAATGAATTTTTTTTCTTCTTTTCTATGCAATGGAATTTATCATCCTAGTGTTAGTTTTGTAAAATCAGTCTTCATGGTTTGGAAAGAGGCCCAGCTGTAGAAAGAAAGTCACTTTGGGATTAAAAGTTTGACACAAATAATCAACCAAGTTGTGAAGATTTTACTACATTGGACATGCATTTTAAGACTGATTTGCGGAGACAAATTGTTTCTGACTCCAGTGGTCTCGCAAAAAGATATTGGTCTCATAAAACCAATCCATTAAACATCTTCAATTATTGCTACCCCTCAAAGAATCACAATCAATGAAAAATAAGTTGTATCATACAGTAAAGTGAGAAATACAGAGCAACAAAAGTGATGCTTCATAAAGTTTATAAAGTTCTTTCTACATACCTGATAGTCTGGGCAACCTTTTGAGATAGGCAAGATAGGTAATAATTATATCTTACATTAACTGAGAACTTAAGGAACTTTTTCAGCACTTTATATCTAGTAATTCATTTAATCTTTGCAATGACCATACAAGGTAGGCACTATTATTTTCCCCCTCTTCCAACAGAAGACATTGAATTAGAAAAAATTAAGTAGCTTCCCAAGAATATACAACAAATAACCTAGCTGGAATGAAAACCCAGGTAGTTTGAAATATCCACGCAGCCAATGAATCATCATTTTTAGATATAAAAATGGACATTAAAATTTATATAACAAGCTATTAAAGGTGGAGCTGAATTTAGAACCAACGTCTTAATGATTTGTGACCTGATGGTCTTTCTTGAATTACATTTCATTTTTACTTGGGTAATTCCTGACTTGACAAAAATCACATTCCCCTTGAATGTAAGTACCATGTAAACTGTGCCAGTCTAGCTTGTCTACCACAGATAATTCTCTGCACTTGAACCAGTATGTGGTTTGGAATTTCATGCCCACTCATCTCTGTACATATAAATTGAGGCAGCTTGCCCTTCCAAGACTCTTCCCAAATATAAGTTCTCATCCAAGAAATATATAATGGCCAGCCTAATGCTGATCTTAAGGAAGGAAGGGGAAGAGAGAGGTCTGCAGGCTTTAAGATTCCAGACCTATCTCCACTGTGGCAAGAAAAAGGGAGATTACTAGGTGTCTTCAAGTACAGGCATCCAGCATTCCTAAAAGCAGCTTGCACAGTCTCTGGTATTTTCCCAGGGATACATAAGAATGATAGGAGAATAGAAATCCCAAATCTTGAGAAAATAAGATATTACTCTCATTGGCCAAAGCTCTGTTGACCTTTCTTGGTTTGCCAGTTCTTACAGTTTCTATAAAGAATGCTGATTGTATCAGTCAGCTTAGGCTAAGTTATGCTACAGTAACGAAAGACACCCCTACTCTCAAATATTAGTAGCTTACAACAACAGAGTTTTCTTTCTTGCTCATTTTGCATGTCAATTATACAATGGCTTTAACTCCTCTGTCTGGAGCCCACCCAGGCTATATGAGCAGCCTCCACCTGGGACCAGCTAGCCCACTGGCTTTGGGAGGAGAATAATGGTGAAACCACATGATGGTTCTTAAAGTGTTTGCTCAGAACTGGCATCTGGCATTTCTGACCACATTTCATTGGCTAAAACAAGTCATGCAGCCAATCCTGATGTCAGTGGGGCAGGAATCTTTAATCCCTTTATAGGGATGGAAGGTCACCTAATATTGGGAACAATAATATTATACAGTTATCGGACTTACTGAATTACATTATATTAGGCTCAGGGAGGCTTTTGTCTGAGTAAATTAATAGGGTGAAAAAAACGAGCAAGCTCCAGCAGCCTCAACTAATTCTATAAAAGAAGTATTCAAGGAGTCTAAGCACTGAACCTCTGCTTGACCTTTCTCAGCAGTGGTATATTGGAGGAAAGTCATTTCAGGCTGTAGTAGTTACTGGAGAGGGCAGGAAACAGAGCTCAGGGAGCTGCTGAGCCCAAAGTAGAATCATTCCTCCATCGCCAGCTGCACGGCAAGGGCCAGGTCACACAGCATCTTAGTTTGAAACACTGGCAAAAATCCAAGCTTCACTTTAACTCTGCATTGCAGTTCTTTTTGAGTACGTTACTGGGACTTTATAAAGATTGATAGAGCACTGGAAAGCCATTGGGTTGAAAGTCCAGATGTACATAAATCAAGTCATAGCATCATTTAATTCACAATGTTTCTGCCCAAGTCATTTTGGGGTGGAAGTGGAGAGATTTATAGTGAGTCTTATGGGATTTGATGGTCTGAAAAGTAAGAGATATTAAATGGGTGATTTAGCTGCTGGAGTCAACTGCGGTAGTTTTAAATTGACTGAAGCCCTGATTGCTACTGGTTTAAAATGCATTTTAAATAATTGGAAATATGTTTGGAGGAGCTCCTTAAGATGGAGAGTTAAATGTGATTTTTGGCAGTCAAACATCAGATCTGATTTGCATACAGAAAAAATTCTTCCATCAATTAAAAATGGATGTCAACAAACCTCTTTACATATTAAAACACAATTCTCTACCATACCTAGTTCTAGATTTAATGGTTTTTACACAAATATGTTCTAGGTCTCTAGAATAAGAACCCAAGGTCCTTGTACTTGATGAAAAGAATTTCTCTGATCGTTTTCCTCTTGAGTCACGAATCAATCTGCAGTTGAAATCATCCCAGTTTTTACACGGAGAGACATGAAAAGCTACAATCCCAATTTACACCCTCAGCACCTCACACTAACTAGCCAGGCACCTTGAGTTCTAAACCTGTAAAGTAAGAGAGATTTGCTATAGCCTTCTCTGAGCCCAACTCACTCTATACTTTCCTTTCTTTGCATTTCTTAATGTTCTCTAAGGCCTCGATTCCCCTTTTCTCTTTTTCCATCAAAAATCTGTTCTTTAAAAGAGATTATTTTTTATTAAAATTTACCAGCAGATTACTTAATGACTGAGGAAACCTAACCTGTTAGCATAAGTCATGGTATACAAATATCATCAAAAAGAATAATGATCTAACAGGAAATTAAAGACAGCTAAAAGTGAAAGGGGGATATATTCCTCTCCTTTGTAAGATTACAGAGTGGAGCAAATTTAAAAACAATGATTTAAGAGGACAATTGGTTCATATCAATGTTACATTTCTGCCCACCCCTCTGACAATTTTACTGACATCCTGGATGGAACAATTCTTAAAGGAACAGAGAAGTTTCCTCCCCAATGTGACCTATAAAAATTTTCTCTTCATTATGAAAGAAAGACTGAACTCAATATTTTTTCAATTAATAGTATTAATTTAATTTTATATAGTTAATGTGCCCAGGAAATGTTGAATATACATTTTGTTAAATTCTGCATATGAATTTACTTTTATTAAATTTTCTTTAATTACAATTAGAAAATCTGCATTCTTTCCCTGCCTTTGTTACTTCTCCATCAGCTTTGTAAAACCAGGGATTTGAATATGCAAGATAATATTTTAGGGGTTCAGTTCTGAAGTTCTTTGTTGGTTCTTTTAGTTAAGGACAAGCTTCTTTAGTAATATCAGCAACCACAGCTAAATTTACCTCTTTGCAAAATTGGACCATGTGTATATTACTTAAGCATAAAGCTAGACACACCTGCATTAACCATGGCTATGCCATCATCTGCCAGCTATTTTAAATTTATTTTTTTAATATAATGTGCAGAAAACTACCCAGTGATTTCTAAAACTGGGTCTTAAACTTAAAAATACATTGCTGATCAATATAATACATTTTATAATCTTAACCTTTCTGCCCAATTATAATTATCAATCATTCCCTTTCATTCTTCACCTGTAGGTGTCCATTTTTACATTTTATCTACTCTCCTCACTTTGTTCTTTTGATTTTTGCCTCCAGTCCACCCACTTGATGCAGTCTTTAGAAATGTATTATGATCTTTATTTATTGTGCATTATATTTTATTTGTATTTCATTTGATATTTACTTAAAGAATAATACATGAACTTGTACACAAAAGGGCACAAAATGAAAATATAAAGTCTTTCCCTCCCCCACACCTGTCCTAAACTCCAAAGAGAATTATTTCTAACATTTTTTGGTTATGGTTCTTCTGATGATTAGCTTGGAAATTCTAGACCAATGCTGTACAATACAAACATAATGTGAACCACTTTTGATTTGTCTAGCAGCCACGTTTTTTAAAAAAGAAATAGGTAAAAATAATTTTATTGACATATTTTATTTAATCCCACATATCCAAAATGTTATAATTTTACATGTAGTCTATGTAAAACATGAATATTTTAAATTCTATTTTTCAGCTTAACTGTATTTGACACTTACAGCACATAGCAATTCAAACTAGCTATTATGCATTTCAAGTGTTCAACAGCCGCATGTTGCCAGTGACTACCATACTGGACGGTGTGGGTCTGGATAATATGCTTAATAAACCCAGTTTGTTATTTGGCAATTTTGAACAGTGTCTGCTGCTTTCCTGCCATGAAAATAAAGAATTAAACACCTTCTACAACCCATTCTATCTTACAAATCTTTTTACATTTGTATCTTTAACTCTCCCATTAGTCCTCTTTATTATTTTAAAAACTATACCTAATCACTTTTTCTTATACTAATACGAGACAGTGTCCCTTGAATTCTAGCTATGCAAGATGTGGAAATTAACATTCCTTCACTGCGCCCCACCTTCCCCACTATGCCTCCAAAATTTTGCCAGCTATATCATTACTTTTAAATTGTCAAGGTTTATAATCTACACATTCTGTTCTATCACAGTGATAAATTAAATTTTCTTGTTTAAGGTCGCTAGAAATGTAAAACGAGAAGACGATATTTAGAATACTGTGAGTTTGGCAATTTCATTGCACAATCAAGCAGTGAGATTGAACCCTTTGGAAGTACAATCTCACACTCTTAATCCGTGCTACTTAGAGTAAGAAAGGTTCTAAAGATTAAGGACAAATAAATTCTTGTTTCCTGTATTCCATCAATTTCTCAGAATCATGCTTCTGTTTAGTTTGTTTCTTTGTTTCATTTAAGGACCACGGCTCATTATTCAACTTTGTGGTTTTGTTGGATTCTTTTACTACTTCTCATTTACCTTGTTAACTAAGAAATGTACAGGTCATTTTATTTAGGGGTCATCATGCTTTTTCATCATACCACTTAATACAGGAAAGTGACTATCTTCTTAAAAACTATCTCTGGGAGCTCACTAACTCCCTTTCCTAATTTGAATTTATTATCTTGTATGTCTGCTACTGAGCTGTGATTCTGGGATCTAATTTCATTGCTCTGTTGGCTAAATTTGCAGTTTTTGGCACGCCAAGTATTTCTTTCAATAAAGATGATGTTTTATTGGATTATATCATCTAGTAATTTTTTTTATATACATGCAACAGAAGTAAACTTTCTGAATCTTTGCATGTTTGAAAATGGCTTTATTTTCCTTTCACATTAGACTGG